>CM044958.1:38373890-38443885 GCA_024516035.1 Bactericera cockerelli
CCCTTCCGGAAATGTTTCAATACCAATAAGTGTCAATAATTTACCTTAAGAACTCATCAATCGCGTTGTAATCTTCAGGATGAATGAGAAGTCCCACGGTGCAATGCTGAGAGTCATTAATAACAAAACCTATTAGGTTTAATCAAAGACCTCTGGCCCTCTCATCTTGCACAAGTCCTGACGTCATATGTGTCCGTCAGGGAACCAATGGAGACCTGATGGTGATTGTTCTCTTCAACGAGTAAATTATTCACTACCGTCAAGTAATTGCTGATTTGCTATTGCGTCAAACATCGAAAGTCATATAGGATTACTAGCGGTGTTGAACTTTGACGAAGAAGTTCTGATACTTAGGTTAAGGGCGAAATTAATAGACAAAATTGATAACCTGATTTATTGTTTAGTATTTGTTTTTTCTCCATCTGAGACAGTGCGTAATCAGAGACTTAGTACCTCACAGGTATTAGAAAAACGTCTATCAATTTCGCCCTATGTCTCATTTCGACAGAAGACTTACTTTATTTTACAATAGTTTACTGACTACATTACGAAAATATGCATACACAATCTGCAAAACAAAGGATACCATGATGAGATTAAGATTAAACGCTATTCCACCCTAGATTTTTACATAGCGTTTCAGAAATAACACCTTGAAAGTTGGCGGAAACGATAAAATATAGATCAATAGATTTTTCTTATTCAACGTGGTAAAATGAGAAGTTTATCAGTACAAAGGAACTTTATTCTTCTTCGTTCAGCACGATGCAGGGTGGACCATCATCTTCTCTAAAACTTTCATTGTGATTTGTAAATTGAAACACGTTGAGCTTAAAATATGAGAGTTGACCATCGAATATTTTGCGTAATGGCCATTGGTGAATATACCTTAAGGACTTTATTTATTAAAATACTTAATATAAGTATATAAAAAAACATAATATCAAGATTCATCATAATTTCAGATAAGTTTCTTAATACAATGTACATAATTATTTAATTTGAACTCAAGTCTCTATTTTGATTATCGTTTTAAATTGAAAAAATCTGGTGTAAACATCACACGACTTTCCTTATCCCCCAAAAATGAGTCGAATTACGCCACTGGTGACTCAATGATAACAGGTAGCTAAAAAGCAATGCCAAATTCGTAATCAGCACTTCAAATTCATTGAATTTGATATGTCACAACCGCCATCTAGGATGAATAATAAAAAAGTTAGTCAAAGCGGGTCCCCGGTAAATACCGGTAAATTGAGGCCGAGGTCCAAAAAGTTCAAGATATCAAAAAAAAGATGAGAATAGACCCTATTATTTTTTTCATATAAGAAAATGTTGTTCTCCATCTTTTTTTGTATCTGTAACCAATTCAAAGAAGCGGCGCTTGCGGCTAATATGTGCGGCTCTGCGGCCGTAGAATGCGGCCGATTTCAACCAAAAGTTTCGTGGTTCGTCTGGTGTATAAAATTAGTTTCCATACCAAATTTCAAGTCTCTAGCTCTTACCGTTCTTCAGATATCCTGTTCACACACACACACACACACACACACAGACACACAGACACACACACAGACAGACGCACGGACCAATGGCTTTTTTGGTATCCTGAGGCTATGATTCGTCCAGAAATGTGAAAAGCTGGGTAGGTCAAATTTTCGACGAATACAATACTTTCCTTATTATAGGATAAGGAAAGTAAAAAATAGACTCTGATTTAAATTTCAAAATCCGAATTTAATTTATTTCGTCCATCTTTCTCACTTTGATGTTCGGTGTTTTTCTTCAGTGAATTCGAATTTTATTATTTTGTTTTAGCCGTTTCGGAACACCATGAAGTTTTGAATTTCAAAAGTTGCACCGTCTTCCACCAAACGTTTTACAACGAGTTTGTCAACTTTACGGGGTCATCTGTTGACACCGTAAAAGTATTCTGATATTCAGGGATAATATGAACTATTACCTGCTGATGAGAGCAAAGAAGCTCGATGCATCTGTTCAGGTATGTTATTCTGATATTCAATATTCATGTAGGTACACCTAATAGTGTAACTTCTCACTTTTCTGTTTATACTGATTTCTGTTTATACCGTATTTATGGATCCACCCTGTAAGATGAAGTAAATTAATTTGAACTCGGATAAGGACATACTCGTAGATATTTGCAGGAAATTCTTACTTGGAGTACGTGGGAATCAATGCATCTAAATAGTTGTATCTCGGGTGGACGGGTTGATCACTCCTTACACTGAACGTTCATATCATAAATTGTCTATTTGTTTCGTATCATTAATGAGATACAAAACTTGGTCAATTTATTTCTTCATTACGTATCTCCCAGTGAGCGCCTTGTGAATACGGGGTGGACTTGAACCATTTTACCTCCCTCAGTCCCTCCTTTCCAAACAAACACTGTTGAAATTAGTGAAAGTTTTTTTTTTTTAAGTTATCATAAATATGTTAATCACTTTCGTGACATCACAACTACTCAAACTCGCTTTACTAAATCTACGCTTAAACCGGTACTTGAACCACGGACCTCCAGGTTACAAGTGCGATCGATCAAGCTACTGCGGTCGTTTGTTTTAATTTGTGAAAATTACATGAGTGAATATGTGCCATGAATACTAGGACAACTAATTGAACATCCCAACGAAAATGCCAGCATCACGTTCTATTCTGAGGGAAAAGAATTTTGTTCGAAAATTCTGCCCAATCCGGGGATCGCACTCCGGATCTCTGAGCCATGGACAGTAGTCACAGTTGCTACACCACGGAGGCATGGAGCTAACAACCCTATTCCTGGTAATCACAATGAGAGCTTAAAAAGTTTAAGTTATCATATTTGTGTTGATCACTTTCGTGATGTCACAACTACTCAAACTCGCTTTACTAAATTTACGCTGAAACCCGGACTTGAACCACCGACCGCCAGGTTATAAGTCCGCCGCCTTATCGATCAAGCTACTGAGGTCGTTGGTCACAATGAGAGCTAGAACAAAAGTAATCGACCCCGGTGAGGCGGGTCTGGCAACACCCGATATTCTGCTGGACCTTCTCCTGGTGATTGCAGTGAGTACCATCCAGCATCCAGTCATCCGTTTTTGATTAATGGTATCTCCCGGTCCTGTCTTCCCAATGATGGATTACTGCTTCTCCTCAAATCAACTGAAAATTAAGATTTCCAGCGTCATTACTCGTATAATCATTATCACTAACTTCAATGTCTATAAATTGCCCAACATACAGTTACAGAGAACGTGTTATGTATCTACAAATACATGCTCCATCATATTGTATTACCTAACCTAACTAAAGGTCATACTTTGGTACAAAGCAGCAATTCTAAGAAGTTCAAAATATGAAATTATTTGATTTGCGGAGATGAGATTAATAAAAATTATCTATAATAGAAGAACAAACTATAAATCGCAACATCAACTGGATAGTATCACTTCTAGCACTCTTACGGCCATGCTTTGGCAAGGAATATTTAAGACATACTTTCCAAATCAGTATCAGACTCAAGACTCAGGAGATAACACAGATGCAACTCTGCGATTAAAGGAAAAATCCAAATAGTATACCTATTTTTTAAAAACAACATCTTAATATATAAATGTCAAAGACACTCACTGACCACTGACCACTGACTGATCATCGCTCTACAGCCCAAACCGTAAGTCCTAGGAAGCTGAAATTTGGTAGGTAGCTTTGTCTTATAGTCTAGATGTGCAATAAGACGGGATTTTTCGAAACTCCCACTACAACACCTGCCATTGGCGAAAAAGGATTTTTTGCTTTCACGGCCATGCCTCGGCCTGCAAAGCGGGCGACAGCCCGCTAGTTACAAATATTACAATTCAAATATTTCATGAAGTCCAAATAAACTTTGATTAAATGGTGTTTATTTTCGGTATTTTTTTCTGATGAGTTTCTTCTACCTTGAATGCAGCAGCTTAGGTACGGCGCTTAGGTGTCCAAATAGATAGGCTATACACCGACAGGGAAAAAAATTGTATGAAAAAACCTTTCAACCCAGATGGGACTGACGTCCTTCCAGAAGGACGTCAGCCCATCTGGTGAAAGGTACTACATTGTGGATTTTTCTAATTAATTCAGCTTGTTGAGGTTAGTTGACGACACCTCAAGCTCTTTGTTTTGAGTCCGAGTGATAAGTTGACAGCACTTATTTTGCTTCAGGACTCAATATATCACTCCAAAAAATTAAAACAAAAATTTCACCGCGTTATCTGGGTTAAGAAATTCCAATAAAATATTAATAATACTTTATTTACTTGCAGTTATGAAATTCTGATTTAAACATAATTTTAATCTTTAATCAAATAAATCAAAGGTATTTATCATTTATCTTTAACTGACGATTTAGATAATATATCAGAAGTTAAACCAATAGATTCCTCAACTGCATGACACCGACACCACAAATCAAATACTCGAAAATAACCATCCATCACTGGAGAGGTGTATCAATAGACTGAACCTAATAATAATTGATCAATACAATGGAGCATGTAATTTATCAATGGGAACATAATTTATTGTTCTTCTCATATAATGCCAGTTGAGATGTGACTTAGAATCAACAAACCTCCTATCTATGAATCAGTCTTGTTATCATGATGTATTAATTTATTGATATGATTAATAATGATGACATTTGTGGCAGGAGGTGTTTAAGTCATTGGTTTCCTGTTTAATACATACATATGTATATGTACTTACTGCTTTAGGTGATAACATGCCATTTCTGTGAGTAGTGGTACCTATCAATACATCAGTTCCCTAAAGTTCAGATTCTTTGGGTGTCTGAATTTTAGCAAGACCAAATTGTTGGTAAAGAATTTCCGATATTGTGTCTTTGTGAAATTCCAAACCATGTAGGTACCTAATTATTAAGGAATTTTTATTCTGTATTGGTGGTACAGTTACCTAATTATATGAGCATCACTTTGTGTGTCGCCTTCTCAGTTTTAAAATGAAAATCTTTTCTCGCTTTGATATTGAGGGATATTGCACATTATGTCTCAAGTTCTTAACCCTTTAAATACCGAATTATGAAAGAACAATACAGGATTTTTTTTAAGTACATTTTTTTCTTTATTTATCATTCAAAAATAGGTTTCTAAAAAAAAAATGGTGAAAAAGTCAATTCGGGGGTGGGGTCGAAAAATGTAAACTGTGGTTTACAATGGTAACGAAAGGTATAAGAGTTAACTAATAATAATGTCAATATTTTTGTAATAATGAAATTCAAATCATCACTTCTAACGTCGGTGGTACTCCACGAAACAGTTTTTGTTCTTTGTGAAGCAAAAGTTGAGATCACACTTCTCACAATTAACGGTAGTTACTCCAACTGTGCACACCTTGCATCTCTTCTTAGGCCCATACCTTGGCCAATGGGCGACTTGATCATATCGCTGCTCTTCAGCAGCCAAGTGTCGGTCGTGAACTGATAGAACAGCAGGCTGTACAGGTTCTGCAAGAGATGGGCGGCCTCTTCCTCTGGCTGAGGCCTAGAAATGAGAGATTTTGCGATTGAAGATTGAAAGCGGAGCAATGGTAATGCTTTTACCCCCAGCTGTCTACAGTCCTCTCTATAGATGATCCAGGAGTTAACTATTGCCACTCCAATGACATATTATCAGAAATAATAGCTTGAGCCAGTCTCATCTCATCTTCATCTTCTTCTGCAAACTCATCACATGATTGGTTTCCATCGATTGCATTTACATCATTCAGCAGGTCCAATATCTCATTATCGGTCAACTTTTTTTTCTTCTCTCTCTCTCTCTTTCTTTGTTGGCAGTTTCTCCATGTTTAGTTTCTACTATGAACATAAATTAATTAAAATTTAATAAATGGTATGCAGAAATAACGTTCTACAACTAGATATTGGGCTGGTAATGCCTAAAAATTGAACTGATGCAAATAATGCACTGAAACATGTAAAGAATTTACATCAAATTTTTTCAACTTATCATACCTTTCGTTACCACTGTAAACTCCAGGTTACATTCCTAGATTGGCGATTGTTACCAAACTAAAAAAGGAAAAATATCTTATTCATAGCAAATCAAAAGAAAACAAGATAAACTTACCTTTAAAAAAATACAGAACCACTTGGTGAACAAAAAGGCATCCAAAACTTTAGTTAAATTCACTGTTTTCGACAAAATTGTATAGCCACCTGTTTTCCGTCTCAAAATCACTGATTTGAAAAGTTAGAGACAAAAGTAAACAATGAAATTATGCGGAACGTGCTCAGAACATGTTGAGAAATAAATCCGCTAGGTTGCGGCATCGATATGATGCCTGGCACCTCCAAAATCTCCGAGTAAACTTCGATGTAAACTACAGTTTACATTGGTTGTTAAAGGGTTAACACAACTCGGAAAGTTCTAGAATATCTTAGCAATCTGTAGATCTTTTCTCATGACATTACACCATCTTGAGATTTCACAGAAATTCCGATAGGTGCAGATCGAAGATTCAAGTTGAAAAAATTACAATAGTAAAATGATTTCACCTTTAATTTTATGTACAGTTAATTTACACAAGAATCAATATAATGTAGATGTTTCCAAAAATATTGAAGCACAGCATAACTTTCTCTAGACTGCTTTCTGATGATGTTTCCATCAATACTTCCAAGACGAGTGGGAGAGAAACGATATAGATGTAATGGCTCATGTTACTTGAAACATTACATATGGGGCATTGCATAACATTTTACATAATGACTACACATGTCCCCATCAGATGTGTGATGATGGATATATGACTCCCTGGGATGATGCATCGCCGCCTCTCTGCTCACAGCACGGACCTGGCTGCCAAGATTCCTCTCTAATTAGGGGAGAAAACTAGAGCTCATTTCTCTGTTTCTCACTTCATTACGGTTCATGCCATGCTGTTGAGTTGCCTAAGGTTTCAGAGAGGTATGATATCAGGAGCTGAGTGGGATCTCTTGTGCTTATCACAAGTGCCAGTTCCGTGTCTTCAATCCATCAGTGGCGGCTCCTGACTTCAAGACTAGGTGAAGACAAATTATACCCAGAAGTATTGAAAAAATAAAATTATTAATTTATCAGATCTTAGTTCTTATGGTCTCATAAACACAGCCCATTGTAAGTTATGGCTGTTTCCCTGCAGAGCATGATTTTCTCTCATACCAGTTTTGCATCATATAAGTTTTTATAGGTACTTTTTTTGGAGAACACTTGGTACTTAATAAATAAACAAGGCCAGCAGAACAATTTGTCAACACTTGAGCTGGTACACAGCCATTCATTTTTCATAAGCCATTCAGGCTTGAACTGTATGGCTTTGGGGCAGGCATTTGCTTTACTTTTTTAGTGGTGGTTATAGTAATTGGAGAAATTGGAGATCCAGTAATCATAATATCTTTCTTATCCTCATTACTTCTTAATCTGAATGGGGTTACTTTTAATGTTTGAACCCCATGATTTTGTGGGGATCTCATTGTTTCTTTGAAATATTGTTATTATTTATTTATTTATTTTTTTTTTTATTTATTTTTTTTTTTTTTTTATGAGAGGCCTAGGAGAAAAATCTTTAAAAGACACTCGGAAACCATGGGGAGTGGGATTTCCACCCACTAAAAAACCTAGACCTCTCTGGAGAAGATGATGCACCCGGAACCGTTTAATAACATTACTTCAGGTGCATTATCTTTTAAGGCTCACCATGGGACAACGTCATGGGGCCTGCACTCTCTCATCTCTTTCCTTCTTTTTCATTACTGCCCTTATAAAATTTACAATTTTTTCCCATTTTTCCTCACATGCCAACATTTCATCAATGATGTTTACAGTATTTAGTTTTAATCCTAGTAGATCTTCAGCATATTTTCTCTCTTCCTCAAATCTAATACATTCAAACATTGTATGCTCTGCGCTATCCTTCTCACTACAGTACCTACACACATCTGTTCGTACCTTTTTCATTCGAAACAAATAGTTGTTGAAGTTGCCATGCCCGGTTATAAACTGACTCAATTCATATGTTAGTGCCCCATGCTCTCGGTTCCTCCATTTCTCAATATCTTTAATTAACCTCTTTGTCCATTGTCCTTTTTGTTCTTCAGCTTCCCACTTATCTTTCCATTTCGCTACTAACTCTTTTTCTACTAATTCTTCTTTCTCTTTTTTCTCTTCTTGGCTGTCTGTTTTATTTTGACGAATAGCATATATCTTTATCCTTTCCTCTATCATCAGTTCAACTGGTAGGGAACCTGTCAAAACTTGCAAAGCTGGTGTTGATGATGTGCGGTACGCTCTTCCTATTCTTAACATAACTTTACGTTGAACTTTTTCCAGTAGGGTGACATATTTTTTCCATTTCGTTATGGTTCCCCACACTGGGGCCCCATACAAGAGGCTCGAGTACACCACACTTGCCAAAAATTTTCTTTTTTCAGTGTCTGGTCCACTTATATTGGGCATCAAACGAGCAAGATTGGCCGCTGTGCGTTCCGATTTCTCCACTGTCTTTTTAACGTGTGTTGCCATTTTTAGACTTTGTTCAAAGTAGACCCCTAAATATCTGGCTGATTTTTTTGATTTTATTCTTAGTTCTTCCACTTTCACTTCTATTTCCCTACACGCTCTTTTGGCCACCAGCAACACTACCTCTGTCTTTTGGGGAGCAATTTGTAGCTTATGTACTCTCAACCATTCTACTATTTGTCTTACCACTTCATTTACATTACTCTCCAGACTCTCTTTTGTCTCGCCCGTAGATACCACTGCTATGTCATCAGCATATGCAATAATTTTTGATGTTGCCGGTATCAGGAGCCTAACCAGTGGATCATAGTAGAGGTTCCATAGGAGAGGCCCCAGTACCGATCCTTGGGGGACTCCGCAAGATAGAGCCATTTCCAACTCTCCATTTCCCCTTTCTGTTATATTTTCTAACTCTTCTTCATTAATTTGTATCTGTTCACTATTTTCTACTTCTACACTTGTTATATGTTCACTGTTCTCTACTTCTACACCTGTTATATGTTCACTGTTCTCTACTTCTACACCTGTTATTTGTTCACTGTTTATTACTTCTACACCTGTTATTTGTTCTCTGTTCACTACTTCTACACCTGTTATTTGTTCTCTGTTCACTACTTCTACACCTGTTATTTGTTCTCTGTTCACTACTTCTACACCTGTTATTTGTTCTCTGTTCACTACTTCTACACCTGTTATTTGTTCACTGTTCTCTACTTCTACACCTGTTATATGTTCACTGTTCTCTACTTCTACACCTGTTATTTGTTCTCTGTTCACTACTTCTACACCTGTTATTTGTTCTCTGTTCACTACTTCTACACCTGTTATTTGTTCTCTGTTCACTACTTCTACACCTGTTATTTGTTCTCTGTTCACTACTTCTACACCTGTTATTTGTTCTCTGTTCACTACTTCTACACCTGTTATATGTTCACTGTTCTCTACTTCTACACCTGTTATATGTTCTCTGTTCTCTACTTCTACACTTGTTATATGTTCTCTGTTCTCTACTTCTACACCTGTTATATGTTCTCTGTTCTCTACTTCTACATCTGTTATTTGTTCTCTGTTCTCTACTTCTACACCTGTTATTTGTTCACTGTTTGTTATTTCTACACCTGTTATTTGTTCTCTGTTCACTACTTCTACACCTGTTATTTGTTCTCTGTTCTCTACTTCTACATCTATTATTTGTTCTCTGTTCTCTACTTCTACGCCTGTTATTTGTTCTCTGTTCTCTACTTCTACACCTGTTATTTGTTCACTGTTCTCTACTTCTACACCTATTATTTGTTCACTGTTCTCTACTTCTACACCTGTTATCTGTTCACTCTCTACCACATTACCTCTTTTTAATTTGTCTTTGGTATCCATTTCCTCCTTTATAATTAACTGCCTATTATCCAAATAACTACATATCAAGTTAACCAGATAGGGTGAAATATTTCTTTTGCTCATTTCTTCTACAATGCCTTTCCATGGTATTGTATTGAAAGCATTTTTCACATCAAGCAGCGTTATTGCACACAATTTTCCTTTTTTCTTTGCTTCTTCTGCAAATGTCAAAACAGATTTCATTGCATCTACTGTGCTCCTACCCTCCCTAAAACCATATTGATTTTCTGCTAAATCTCCATTTCTTTTAATTTCCTCCATTAATCTACATTTTACTAACTGTTCCATAGTTTTCCCCATCACGTCTAATAAACATATGGGTCTGTATGTCATTTTCCCCTTCTCATCTCTTTTCCCTTTCTCTAATAATACCAGTTTAGCTCTTTTCCAGATCGCTGGAAAATTTCCGCTTTTCAATACATTGTTATATACATTTTTAAACAAATATCTGGTTTTTCGTGAAAAAATAATCTCAAAATTTCTGCACTCAACCCATCTGGGCCTGGCGCTTTTTTATTTTTACTTCTAGTTACAGCCTCAACTAATTCATTCATTGTGAATAACGGGATCTCCTCTTCTCTCACAGCTATTTTTCCCAGGTATTTCTCTCATCTTGTGGAAATAACTCTTGTGCTATTCTGATTTTTTCGTCTAACTTAAGTTTGATATTAGGAAAAAGTTTAAATTTTTTACAAACTGTTTTGTACCCTTGAATTATTCATCTTAATAAAAAATATTTATTCATCTTAATAAAAAAATATTAACTAAAAGTTGGTAAAAAGGAATTAAAATAAAAATATTAGGATTATACCTCAGTAGTTAGAACTAGGAAGGAAAGAAAGTTAGTTGAAGACTAAAAAATTACAATCCAAAACTGGAAGAAAATCCACCACCAGATTATAAAATAAATCTAAGAAAACATACTTACTACAAATATAAAATCAGCTAATTTGTGTTACCATTGATGTTTAAATGACTAGGTATTTAAGAAAAACACAGATATTGCCTTATAATTTTAAGTACTTCACTGGAAGCTGTGTGCTTAGCTACCTGCAACCTGCATAATTATAATGTTATTTCTGACACTGAAAGAAGTACATAGCTACTTCATATTCAACTTATTATGAAAAGCACAGGTCAGATCAGGTAGGAATAATGTTTCTATCCTGTATCAAATACTGGGAAATAACTTAATTAACTAGTTACACCAATTAAAAGTCACTTGATTACCGTTGAAAAGATTTGAAAATGGTCTAATAAAATTTAAAAAGTGCGCGACAAGTTTTGTTTACATTCTAAAGATAAGAGATACAATGTTGCCAAGTTAATTTCATTGCTAAATTTCTACAAACTTCAAGAGCTATATTTTAAATTTAAAGAAATCCCTTAAAATCATGTAAGACGTGTATATTTATTTAAAAAAAATAATACTACACTGCCTGAACAGAATTTTCTCTTGAGAATTTCATTTCAACACGTCTAATTTCATGATTTTTTTTAAAGTGGTTCCAGAGTCAGGATCTTAAACAGGACCACCATTGTCCCTATTTAAAAACTTCTTGGAACAACTAGATACCAGATTATCTTATTTGGCTCAATTTCGGTACCTACATTAAATAATTATATCCGAGATTTGACTTCAATCGAGATGTCCTTTTTAAGACTATAGTTGACAAGATACATAAATAGTTAAAATTTATTGGTATCGGCTATCGTTTAGGAACTATGTACAAAACTAGAACCCAAAAAATGAGAAATAATATCCAAAATTCCTGACACAAAATCCTACTTTCCTAACGCCTACGTTATTATTATTATTATTATTATTATTTTTAATATTAAAAGATTGTGCTAGATATGGGAGGCGCTAAATCATTGACTGGGTTCCTTTTAACATTGACTGGCAACAATGTTAATATCAAAAACACATGACATCTCACATGGTATGTGGCTTCGTGACATTTCGTATGAGGTCGTGTAGATAATGTAAACTGAATACAACTGAAGACTGTCCTCAGTAGCATATTACATAGATATAGTTCTTGCCTAATATTTCATGATACCTACTTGGAAATACTCAACTCTGATTGGTTGATTCAAGGACAACTGAAGACAATTTCGAATTGTCTTCACATTTGGTGTTCTCCTTGGAAAGTAACATGAAATGTTAAGCAGCATTGATCTATTTTACACAAAGCTTACTCTTTTTTTTTTTTTTTTCTTTGAGTTGGATCAATTGTGCCATGTTCAAGGGATTATGAGTAGTGTTTTCACTGTTCAAAATTAGGTGAAAATGTCTTCAGTGTCTTCACCCGACGGGCCGCCACTGCAATCCATCTAGGATTAGGTAAGTATATCCGGCCATAAATTTAGTTATCATATCATATTTTGATTCAACATATTATCTTGAATATAATTTTGAATTACATTCCATGTTAAATATGACATTGAAGGGTTTAAATTCCACGCACAAAAAGGCACCCCTATGTATTATGTAATGTATGTTCCGAAACCGATGGTTTATAACTTGATGTAGATTGATATTTTCCCATAAATGTATCTATTGTGCTATTTCCATCTCGTCATTCTTTAGGAAAATTTCCTTCTTCCATTTAGCTGGATCCGAACCAAGGTCTTCAGACAGCGCCACCGGTAATGTCAAAAGTTCAACTCGAGAATGATTCTAGACCAGACTTGAGCTCTCCGCCAAGACGGAGAGTTAATATCAAAGAATTTTGAAATATAAACTATTAAAAAACTACATTGGTCAGCTTTGTAGCCGTAGCCATCAAACTAATATCCAAGCTTATGGCAACCTTCTGTTCTGTTACACTCATTTATAAGTATTTCTTTTTTAAATTAGAAAAAACACACGAGCCTGTTGGATGCAAAAAGCGAATACACAGACATCTTTCTTTACAAACTCACCGTTCGTTCTTGAAACGGAAGTTGAAAAATAAAACAAATGCGCAGTTGAAGAAAAGTATTTTTGATGAGGCATACATGTTTTCAGTTGAAAAGGTCTATTATATGATTTTCTGGCTAAAAAAGAAATATAAATTGTATACGTAATTAATTGTAATTGTATACGTAATTAATTGTAATTATATACGTAATGTGAAGACCTCCAACAACCAACTGCTTTCATACATGTGTCGAGGTTAAGTAAAAAGTCTGAGAGATTGCTTCAAGCTAGAAAGAAACCATCAAAGATTTTAGGTCTTAAAAACACTATTCATAGGTATTAACACAATGCCTCAATCCACGTGTTTGTACAGTTGTTCACTGAAAGGTAAGTAATAATGCATAAGTAAATAATTATAATTCTAGCCCTAAAATTACAATTCGTTTGTCTTTAGAATTTTAGATTTCTGTTTCCGTCATTTGTTGGGGTTATCAGATGGCTGAGATGGCCAAATAAAAAGGTCTTTTGAGTGAAACTGGACAATAGATACAATCAATTATTATTTATTAGATTTCAACTTTCAAAGTCGAATTCCACAGTTGAAATGAATATCATAAGTCCTATTCAGCATCCTGCTTTGTCCCGACAAAGACGCGTGCATCACAAGTCCGTGTGTTGACTTGGTTCTGGTTCGCTCATCACGACCAATGTTCTATCGACCAACAATAATAATACTTCTTTAAAAAAATATTACGAAGAAGAAGAAAAAGAAAAAAAGTAATTTATAAGAATCGTAGGTATTAGTTAACCAAGTTGAAAGGTTAGGACGGTGCGTGAAGAGAGGGTTCCCCGCTGAGCTCTAAGCATAGCATCCTCCAGACAGGACAACGTGTTCTCGATGAAGATCTGCCATGTTTGATGGAAACCGAGGTGAAATATGGGATTCATTGCTCACCAGATTGCGAAATCCATCCATACATATACACGTTTTTTTAGGAGCTTCTCCTTGGCAAGTTTTAAACAATAACAACAAAGCAAGAATACTCAACTTTTACGGGAGCCAAAATGACCGTTTGATACGAACTACGGTTGACAAGAAATGAGCAGCATCTACATAGACAAGAAATGAGCAGCATCTACAATAATAGAAAGAATTGCAATTGATCATTTTTCGAAGCAACTACTACAAATAGTAAGCGATAATAGAAGGTATTCCGATTGATCATTTTTCGATGCATCTCTAGTTACCAATAATATTTTTTATTTATTTATTGTATGTATGTACGAATTTCTTTGTGGTGAAGCACAAGGCCTCTTCACAATTTTTGTGGGTAGCGCAGCATTACTAAGAGCCTCCTTTACATTTCGAATTATTCTATTACATTAATTTCTTTTTACTCTGCATGGTAATGCCGCCACTGGTCGTTACTCATACAAGTAACTACTCATTTTTCCTCACGAGGTATGAGTTATTTATTTACACTTTATTTTTTTTACAAAACAATCATCAACAACAACAAAAAATATAACAATAAATTTAAAAAAAACTTAGAAATATGTACAAAAAGAAATATCATTAATTTTTATTAAAATTGTTTTCTAATCCGGGGCGAAGTTAATGCCTTAGGCATTCTCTGCCACTTAACGGGGTTAATAAGTGGTAAGTATTGCAATTGATCATTTTTCGAAGAAACAAGTTACCAATAAGAGAAAGTATATTGCAATAAATTAATCATTCTTCGAAATTGAGCTGCTTCGAAATCTATGGACAGTTTTGACAAAAGACAGTCTAAATTTAAATAGTTGCAGATAGCTAATGTATTTTGGCTACTCTATTGTGTCAGTAGTCACGCGTCTTAAACATGTAAATATCCAGTTTTTAAGCAATTTTAAAAGCAGTGTGTCAGTAGTCACGCGTCACTAACCATGTAAATATCCAGTTTTTAAGCAATTTTAAAAGCAGTTTTAAATTTAAAAAAAAAAAAAAAAATACAAATAGGTTTTTCATAAACTAAACGCTGAGCCATATTATTAAGTTTATGTTAATTGCAATTTAAAACAGACAATCACAAGTATCATAACATCATAACACATTGAAAGTTGAATCCACCAGCAGTGTGAGAACAAAATGATTTCATCCTCAGCACAAAGCCTTATGATTGGCTGCCTGGGTTTATAAAATTATAGTTATTAAAACAAATTACACGGTACCCTGAGCAAAGGATTGGACAGATCACAAGACAGAATGATTGATGGCTGAGGAGCGTATGATAGGCAGGTAGACCTGTTATCTCTCAACCAATCAAATGATCAGCTCAGACATGTTACTGTCTTCATTGAGGGATTTCAGGGAGATACACTTAATAGCCATAGTAACTTTGTGTGTTATTTACTGCCACGATAATAGCTCTCTCACTTAAGATGACGATTATCTTTACGCAGTTGCTAGGTTACCGGTTACAGTAGGTACCTATTATAACTGCTCTAATAATAATGATCAACTATCGAGACCAATTTCATTGTCTGTTCGCAGCTTAGAAAGGTTAGTGTACCCTAAAATTAAAGACCAGACGGTACTGTTTTTGAGAACAAATCCTCAATAGAACCATAAATATATTCGGTTTTACTAAATTACTACTGTAACAATATTGTTATTAAGTATACACAAATTAAAAGTTTTTAATCGTCCAATACTTATAAATATGAAGATAATTGTGAGATCGCTGAATAGTGCATCAGAAATACTTTGGTGTTTTTATGTTGATGCATATTTAAAAAATCGAAAATTAGTGGTTACAGTACAATTAATTATTCCTCTTAATTTGTGTTGTTTTAATTTTGGTGGAAAATATCGCTAGAGTGGTATTTTATATGTTATCTGTACGTATTTTATGTGTACCTAACTTTGTGTTCTTTACAGAGCGGTATCTAGCTAAGACTCAAGCACCTGTAGAAAAGAAATTACTTAGGTTTGAGAAATACTTCGGTTTGATGTACTTTTTTTGAGTATTACGAGTTTTAATACACTGATTTGGAATAGGTAACTAGAGAATTTCGACAGACTTTGGAATTGAGAATTACCTTTTTGAAATTTTGACCAACTGATGAGAATTTGATCTACTGAGATTTTGACAAACTTTAGAATTTGGGATGGCTGGAGAATTTTGACATTCTGAGAATTTGGAATGTCTATAGAATTTTGACAAACTGTGAATCTGGAATAACTTTGACTGGAGAATTTTGACACACTGCGAATTTGGAATGACTATAGAATTTTGACGGACTGAGAATTTGGAATATCAGAAGAAATTTGAAGAACTAAGAATTTGGAAAAACTGGAGAATTTTGACAGACTGAAAATTTTGAAATGTCTGATGAATTTTGACATACTGAAAATTTGGAATGACTTTTACTTAAGAATTTTGACACAATGAGAATTTTGACATACTTCGAATTCGATATTTCTGAAGAATTTTGACATATTGAGAATTTGGAATGACTACAATTTTAACATACTGAGAAATTGGAATGCCTGAAGAATTTTGACTGAGAATTTGGAATGACTTTGGTGAATTTTGACACTGAGAATTTGAAATGACTTCGACTGGAGAATTTTGACATACTGAGAATTTGGAATGACTGGAAAATTTTGAAAAACTGGAGAATTTCGACAGACTGAGAATTTTGACATACTGGTGAGAATTTGAAATGTCTGAAGAATTTTGACATAATGAGAGTTTGGAATGATTGGACAATTTTGACATACTGAGGATTTGGAATGACAATACAATATTGACGGACTGAGAATTTGGAATGTGAGAAGAATTTTGACGGACTGAGAATTTGGAATGTCAGAAGAATTTTGAAAAACTAAGATTTGGAATGATTGGAGAATTTTGACAAACTGAGATTTTGAAATGTCTGAAGAATTTCATTGAGGGTTTGGAATATTTGAAGAATTTTGACGTACTGAGAATTTTGGATGTCCGAAGAATTTTATTGACAATTTGGAATGAATATAGAACTGAGAATTTGGAATGTCCGGAGAATTTCGACAGACTGAGAATTTGGATTGACTGGAGAATTTTGAAAAACTGAGAATTTTAGAATTTGGAATGACTGGAGAATTTTGACAAACTGTAAATTTGGAATGACTATAGAATTTTGGCCGCTCGAGAATTTGTAAATTTTGGAGATTTTTGAATTTTAACAGATTGAGAAATTGTTATTCCTGGAGAATTTTGAGAGATTGAGAATTTGGAATGACTGAAGAATTTGGAGTGAGTGATTTCTGTGCGATGTCTTTACTTACATTTATAATGCTTTTTCTTTGTGTTATTATGTCACAATTTTAGTGGGTAGCGCAGAATCATAGGACTTTACCACTTTAATTTTCAACACCTTGTATTATTTTTTTGCCTAAGATTCTGCCACTGGTCGCTGCTTCACATTAAAGCAGCTACTCATTTTTCCTCATGAGGTATGAGTGGACCCCGAACATCCAAGTACAGAGCAGAAAAAATCCTCCCCCGCTGGGAATTGAACCCAGGTCACCATGTGTGCAATGCCTAGCGCGCTAACTCGCTCTGCCACAGTGACTACTTTACTTACATTTACACTGATTATGTGAAAATATTTTCATCTTGAAAAACGCTCTTCAGGTATTGCGGGATCCAAGTGCTTTTTTCAGTCAGGTATTGCAGGTATTGAGGGCTTTTATTCTTGAATTTCAGCCTTGGAGGTCGTTGTTGTTGTTTCAGCACCATTCTAAGGCTGGAACGGTCTTTCACTCTTATCGTCGCATTTACTACCAGAGGTCTTCTTGATTTGTGACCATTTTTACCTAGAATTTCAGTAGATAGTAAACATAAAATTTTGATTTAATTTGTGGTTTTGTTGATCCCATTTGTTTCTGGCTTAAGGAAAAAAAAAAAAAAAATTAATTTGAAAAATAATCTAGCCAAAATTGTAGGACAAGTTAACATTTGGTATAGTTGATTTGAAATTGTAGTAATAATGCCGGGCTCTCTCTTTCTTTGTATAGGCGTTCTTCACACCTCGGCCGAGGTGTTTGATAATGTAGTAATTAGCCAAATATGTCGTGAAACAACTAAGAAGAAAATTCTCTATTTCGATTGAGGCAGCACCTCACTAACCATTATAATATTTAATCAATCTTGTACCCTTATACTACTGTTATACTAGGTACCACAACTATGTTATATTGTATCTGATACAAATACTACTGACTGTCAGTGGATGCGTCTCTACTACCAACGCGCAGTAGGTAAACTTCTTACTACGGACATTTATATTCCACTACTTTGTGATTAATACGATAGGTAATATTAGCTACTTGTTAATGAAAGGGTCACAGTTCTAACTATTACAATTTTTTCCGCAGAAAAGGTAGGTATGACAAATGATTAGCACCGTCGCGTCTCTTCTATTTTATAAGGTGTTCTCCACGAAACGGGACAACTTTCATCATCTATAATTTTTTTATAGCAGTTCAAGTCAATTATATTCCAGTAATCTAGTGCTCCAGCTATTCTTCAACAAAGAGCAGTAGTCTGCCATGACATATGAAACAGGTGACAAAGTTGTTGTGTTATTCCACACTCGGATACTACAGAGTGCACATTGCATAGGGGTTGACGTGTACGTGGCCTGATAATGAGGTGTTGCTGCTGCAACAGAAACAATGCAATAGTTGTGTCACTCTGTGAATTGTGATCAGGATTCTTCTGGTCTGCTCTATTGTTTTCCAAGCAATCTTCATCATCTGATGCCGTGATATTTGAGAGAGAAAATGTCTAGGCATGGAATCAAGCTGGATATTTTTTGTTTTGGTGAAATGGATGTTGATGCAGGAACAACTATTTTGCTGATTGCAACTGTTTTCATGAAAAGTTACTTTAGTAGTGTTTGGAACCGACTGATATAAATAGAGCAAGTCTTGGGTTTGCATGTGTGTACAATGTAATGTGCACTACCTTAGACTTTGTAATCTTTGATGACAGTAAATTAATATGTGTATTTTTATACTAATATCTCATGAAGGAACGTCTTGCATGACACATAAGTGCTTTCCAATTCCTTTAAGAATTAAAAAATCTACCTACTTTGTGGTAGTTTCATTACAGCCACTGGAATTCAAATTGTTTCATTGCAGTCTTCTCTTGTGTCTCTGTGGCTGCTTTCAGATGCTCTCCAATCTCCTCACACGCCAGACCTAGCTCAGAACTCAGAGTATGAACTGATGGCTGATAGGATTCTCTACAGTACCATGCCTAAGCAATAATAACATAACCTATACTTACCACTCTTTGCTCTTGGAATGGCTACCAGTTCAGATGATCTTGATTAGATATAGATTCTAGATACCTGCTGGCTCAATTATACGAGTATTCTGACTTGGAAACTTCTATCAGAATTTCTTGATCAAAAGTTTCAGATCGCAGCGTCATCAGACGCGTAGGGTGAGGTGCCGGATTGGTGCTGTGTAAAAGTTGGCGTTGGGTGGAAGAGATGAATACATCGGATAAGTTTTTGAATACCCACTAAGATTTAAATGTTTGAAAGTTTTTCTAAGTCTTGTCCACTGAAAAATATTGTCTAAACTGCTTCACCAGCAGCCCCACTATCCTCAGTGGAGATGTCCTCAATCATATGACTAGCGTAAAATATGAAAAGGTCAACTTGAGGAGAAATTTTTAAGTATTTACAGGTCCAGATTCCAGAACCACTGTATAATACAGTATGTACAACAGTTTTCAAGAGTTTGTATGTGAAACACACAAAATTATGTAAATGTTGTGTTAGTTGTATATGAATTCTGAAACTCATGAACATCTAATACCTATACAGATTTATAAATTAATTTAACTATTATACTTCTAAAAATAGTTCAGGTACAGAAGATATCAATTCCACAATTTCAAGACCTAATTGCTGGTCAGACACTGGCCAATCCTCTGCACACAGGCAGAAGGAAAGAAAACATTTCATTATCACAGTGTTTTAAGTTTTAACCCTTTTACGTAGCCTTGAGGCATTTTTTTCTTATTAAATAATAGTAGATGTATAGTAAAATAATCACAGGAATGTAACAACAAGTAGGGAGTGTTCTTGCGTCCGTCTAGAATAGAATGATTGTGAGGAATCGGCAACCAATTTACAGGGTTATACAAAATATTAGGTAATCCTGACTATCTTCAGATCAAATATCTATTCAAAGTGCTTGGTTAAATTCAAAGTGCTGAACACTGTGTACATAGATAATACCTAACGTGATCAATTATCAATACTTATGAATCACGAGAGTTACATACATAAGTCACAAGTACTAGAAGTTATGCCTAAGCTATGCTAAAATTATCTATGCGTGGGACTTGAACTAACGAATTTTCGACATGTGTAGGTTACAAGTTCGCTACTATGTACCTATAACTATGTGTGTCAATTATTTCCATACGTAAATTAGTAATGGAGACCCCAAACCTGTCACATGAACAAACTATCAAATATGGCTACCGTTATTATTACCTTTAAAAGCATGTAAAGAAGAAGTTGTTCTTGTGATTTCCTTTGAGTTCCAACTATCCAAGATGGGCGATTTTATGTGACAAGTTGATTACACATGAGATATACGAGTACGTATAATGAGTTCTCCATGGGTAAAACACTGAAAACGGAATTTCAGTTCGTAACTACAATCGCAGAAGATCATGAGTTTGAAGGGAAGAAATGCCTGAACAGTGCAAGGAAATAAAAACCCCAGTGATCTCTTGAAATACAGGTTTAGTGAAGAATTTCCTTTTGTTTGTTTTTTTAGAGTTTAACGTCGTTTTTCAACTGTATGGTCGGATACGACGGGGTTTTACCCTCCATTAGGAGAATACTCACAAACCTAATACCCACATTAACCTCACCCAGCCTGGCCTCGCTGGACGTGGCTCAACTTGGATGATCCTACGAGAACCGGTGCATTCAATGCGCAATGGACGCTGGCAAGTGTAGAATTTGATTAAATGAAACTAGCAAAAGGTCCATATGATGAATTGAATCGAAATCAGGACTACGGGCAGTAGTCACATCCATTACGCCACGGAGATTGACATCATTGAGATTATGTCCTAACTTAAATTGGCTCTCCATTTCTTTTTCTTCTTTTTACTTTCCTTATCCTATAATAAGGAAAGTATTGTATTCGTCGAAAATTTGACCTACCCAGCTTTTCACATTTCTGGACGAATCATAGCCTCAGGATACCAAAAAAGTTGTTTTCAGCCATTGGTCCGTGCGTCTGTCTGTGTGTGTGTGTGTGTGTCTGTGTGTGTGTCTGTGTGTCTGTGTGTCTGTGTGTGAACAGGATATCTGAAGAACGGTAAGAGCTAGAGACTTGAAATTTGGTATGGAAACTAATTTTATACACCACACGAACCACGAAACTTTTGGTTGAAATCGGCCGCATTCTACGGCCGCAGAGCCGCACATATTAGCCGCAAGCGCCGCTTCTTTGAATTGGTTACAGATACAAAAAAAATTGGAGAACAACATTTTCTTATATGAAAAAAATAATAGGGGTCTATTCTCATCTTTTTTTTGATATCTTGAACTTTTTGGACCTCGGCCTCAATTTACCGGTATTTACCGGGACCCGCTTTGACTAACTTTTTTATTATTCTTCCTAGATGGGGGTTGTGACATATCAAATTCAATGACTTTGAAGTGCTGATTACGAATTTGGCATTGCTTTTTAGCTACCTGTTATCATTGAGTCACCAGTGGCGTAATTCGACTCATTTTTGGGGGATAAGGAAAGTCGTGTGATGTTTACACCAGATTTTTTTTCAATAACTTTATTATATTTTATTTTAATAATATTCATACATATCCTTCATTTAATATTTAATAGTTACTGCAATCCAATGTACTTTTCAGTATGTGGTGGATTGCAGCAAATAGTATTGTCTTCTTTTTTTATGTCTTTTTTTTATATATATTTTCATGTCTTATTAGGGTCGTCCAGCACACGATTCATCCTGTGTTCCTGATCAGTGTACAAGTGTACACCCTGAACATGTATCCGAGAGTACATTGTGGATTGTGTAGTCCATTTTGAAATATTTTGGCCCAAGGCTTCTGTACCCAAGATTATCCACAACTAGCATCTTGCTGGAATGAAATGCAGCAATAATAAGAACAACTTATACAACGTTTTCAAATGAACATTTGGTTTAATTGGTAAACTCAAGAGTCAAGACTAAAGGAGATTATTATTAGACTTTGGTCTGGTTCAATATTCTGTGTCTGCCAGGTTGATTTTCGACGTGGTTTTCACCATAGCATAGAATAATAATAAATTAGTAAGAGGAGAGTTGCATGCGCTATAGGCACAGCATCATGAATGTCCAATAAGTTGGACTTTGATAAGGAACATTGAATAATTAATGTATATCTATGATGTCATGTATGTATTGTAAAATAAGGTATCCTGGACTAGAGGCTTCAAGAGGGCGGTTTGCGTTAACGGATTGTGTCAATACTTTTCTGAAGAAGGGAAACAATGAAGAATCACAGACCTACTTAAAGTGCTTCGAGAGAGGAAAAAAGAAGAGTCAAGTGCTTTCACCACTCAGGATAGCCACTCAACTCAACGCCTTTACAGTACCTACAATCGAACCTGGCTATAAGAGAACTCATGTTACCAGGATTTTTACTTTCCTTATCTTATAATAAGGAAAGTATTGTATTCGTCGAAAATTTGACCTACCCAGTTTTTCACATTTCTGGACGAATCGTGGCCTCAGGATACCAAAAAAGTTGTTTTCAGCCATTGGTCCGTGCGTCTGTCTGTCTGTCTGTCTGTCTGTCTGTGTGTGTGTGAACAGGATATCTCAAGAACGGTAAAAGCTAGAGACTTGAAATTTGGTACACAAATTAGTTTTTATACACCAGACGAACCACGAAACTTTTGGTTGAAATCGGCCGCATTCTGCGGCCACAGGGCCGCAAATGCTAGCCGCAAGCGCCGCTTCTTTAAATTGGTTAAAGATACAAAATTTTTTAGAGAACAACATTTTCTTAGATTAAAAAAATAATAGGGGTCTATTCTGATCATTTTTTTGATATCTTGAACTTTTTGGAACTCGGCCCCAATTTACCGGTATTTGGGGGGACCCGCTTTGACTAACTTTTTTATTATTCATCGTAGTTGGGGGTTGTGACATATCAAATTCAATGATTTTGAAGTGCTGATTACGAATTTGGCATTGGTTTTTAGTTATCTGTTACCGTTGAGTCACCAGTGGCGGAATTCGACTCCTTTTTGGGGGATAAGGAAAGTCGTGTGATGTTTACACCAGATTTTTTCTCTTATAAAGAGGTTATTTTTACCTATAAAGAGGTACATTGGACCTGAAAATTGGTCTTTCATATCTAGTTCTCTTATATCCAGGTTAGACTAACATTTTTATTTAAGTAATATTTTTCATTTATGAACACAAATTAGTGTATGAAATGAAACAAGAGCACATAAAAATACATCCCTCAATTGTGTTGGATCTAAAGAGTAGAACTCCTGGTAAATGCACATTTTTAACTTACCGTTACAGTGAGCTGGTCAGAACTTCTCGCATATAATTCACAACCTTACAAGTGTTGAGAAAAGTCTGTGCAGAGATACTTTACTTCACAAGATAGTAACTCACCTCCTTGAGTAATATTACCTATCATCGCGCAAGTAACTATTATAAAATACGCAAAATATAGGATAAGCCATGTTAGTATCAGAAGATAGTAGGAAGGATACGTAATTCCTAGATAGAATCTTGTGTAGATATGTATGCAAACTTACCATCAGTGTTTATAAGCTATTAATTTGCATCTACAAATGTACAGTGACGGGAAGTACGAGT
Source organism: Bactericera cockerelli (assembly GCA_024516035.1). Lineage (NCBI taxonomy): Eukaryota > Metazoa > Arthropoda > Insecta > Hemiptera > Triozidae > Bactericera > Bactericera cockerelli. The sequence continues at coordinate 38,397,665 of CM044958.1, forward strand.
ATACCTACCATGTGAACATGAGGTCAAGGTTTTTTAATGTTAGGGTTTCACAGAGTTTCTTCTAATTTGTAGCCATAAACTAACTACTAATGTAGCTCTAAATTTGTAGGTCTTTTCTAGTTTAACGTTGTTTTTCAACTGCATGGTCATACACGACGGGAGATTTACCCTCCATTTACAGGAAACTTACAAACCTGCTATCCACATTAACCTCACCCAGTTTGGGCGGAATGCTAGCATCACGAAGTCTTCACCTCGCTGGACGTTGCTTAACTTCGGTGATCCTACGAGAAAGGTGCATTCAACGCGCCATCGACGTTAGCTAATTAGTAGGTTATACTTTATACTTCACCGATAACAGGTAGATACAATGTACAAATTGTACATACAATGGTTGAGTGGTTTTTTTTTTTTGGCGGTGTAGTTCGTTGTCATAAACAGGACTACCCTATCGAGTAACTATGTCTGAGAAGAAAACTCTTTTAAAACACTGCAAAGGTTTTAAAATTAATTTAAAATTTTCCTATCATGAGTTGGTAATTTGACCCCCTTCCGACTTGCCTGTATCTCCTACGGTCTACCTACCCATTATAACAACGATTCTCTGCTTCTCTTCTGTACAAACTTCAAACGGAAATGTAATTTTTCACAGTGAATTGACTTTAAGGTATGATTAAGAACAAAAAGTTTTTTTAATATAAATAAATATAGTAGGTAGTAGAGAAATAAATGGAAGATATAAACTAAGGAACATAATAAGCTGGGCGTATCATGTTCTGGGCTATGAGGTTCATACAGGGTGGTACGGGTGTACAATTGTACATGTACAGATTGTACAGTACAAGTGTTAATGTAATTATATTACGGTAATTCTTGGTTATATTTTTTCTAATCAAAGACTTTTTATTGGATTGACCTCAGTAGCTTGATGGATAAGGCGGCGGACTTGTAAACTGGAGGGTGGTGGTTCAAGTGCCGGTTTCAGCGAGTTTGAGTACCTAGTTCTGATATCACGAAAGTGATTAACATAAATATGATAAAAAAAATAATAATTAAGGATTTTTTAATAAATCCAGTTCAAACTATCAGAATAAATTAGGTTGTGACCAGAATAGACTCAGTAATATTCATTAATTGCCCTGGTTGTCAAATGGTTAACGCGCTAGTCTGGTAATCCAGGTAGCGTAGGGATCCGTTGTTCAAATGCCACCCAGTGCATGAATTTTTCCTCATTAATTTGAGTTTGTGACCACATAATAATAAGACTCTGATGGTTAGGTGGTAGAAAATGCTTTGAGCATTAACCTCGCCCGGTGGTTACCTTCCACTAAAGAGTTTATTATTAATTGACGCCTATCAGTAAAAAGTATAAACCTTATAAAGATAAATCATTAAATTGTTATTGGGATTTTAACAATAAATTTTGTATTTTGATCAAGTATACCCAGGGTTATGTCAGTCTACAAGTTACAAGTATTTTTTCAAGTTAAAAATTCAGACACAGGAAATTGAAAGTTGGAATAAACTTAGTGGCAAAATAAATGTATGTGTACATTATAATAAAACAGAAGTCAAATTACAGACGTCCGTGACTTAGTGGTTAAGAGCATTGGTTGCTGACTCGGAGGTTGCTGGTTCGAATCGCGGCCGGAGGAAAAAACTAAGACCGAGGTTTTCCGTTTCCAGAATCGCATGGATGTAAAAGTAAATTGCCCTGAAGTAATGCAAAAGCGGTTCCGAGGCACAATTACTGAACACAAAGAAGTCAAAGTGATAAACTGAAAATGGCTTATTTATTCGTAATACAACCTACAAGCAAAAACCCTGTTTATTTGGAGGAAACAAAATTGAAAGACTAGGCAAAATTGATGATGTTAGATAAGGCTCTTTTCTAAAAGTACGTCTTCGAGTGAATTGAAAAATAGCTTAGTTGGTAGTCAAGTCATAGTGGTACCAAGCATTGGTAGTTGAGGTCCTCAAAGCGCTAGTCGGGTAATTCAGGCAGTATGGGGATCCGTTGGTTCAAATCCCCACCCAATGCATGAATTTTTCCTCATTTGAGAACATGACTCAATAAAAATTTCATATAATTATTTCGCAAACTATATTGCCTTTTTTTTTCTCTCTTACAATCTTCTCGCAGGATTCATTTATATTTCATATCTTGGATAGTTGGACTCAGCTTCCTTTTAAATTCATATAGGTAGGTACTTAAAAATTTAACGTGTAAAATTTTGAAATTCGAGCGCAGGACTTGCAGCCATACCGGCGCGTGCCTGGCTCGAAACTCGAGACTCAATAATAATATTAAACAATAGCTCTCTTGAGAGTCAGGGGATAGAGAATGCTTTAAGCATAAACCTCACCTATTGGTGACTTTCCGAAAGGGTCTAAAATTATGTATAAAGGGTCTATATTTACCTACCCTTGAAATGCATCAAAATTATTACATCAATGCATGGCGGAAAATCTTCCAGCCAAGTCATTCCAGCAGCGGAAGATTTTTGATATTTCCAACCCTGTCCGGGATTCGAACCAACAACTTTCGCATCAAGAGGCCGAGGTGTTTTGTTTTCTCAACGGAGAGATCGGCAGAGTTCATTAATAGTAATGAATCCAGTGTTGGTCTACGCTTCTTGGATTTTGTACTTTTTTCCACGAGTTCATTTAGAACACAACTTGGGCATTTAGTACTCGTAGGCACTCGGACTGGTCATAATTATTCCGGAGAACAAAACAATCTGCTCTGAGATATCAGGAAGAGATAAGATCTCTCCATCTCTCTCACCTGCAGCCTTCCTGATAACACTGGCCATTGTTCTATTCAAAGCATAATGAGGCGAATATCTTGAGGAGGGCTGAATGAAAATTACCTCCTGAGCAGGATTTCTCTTCAGATCAAGAATTTCAGTAGCTATACACAGACACTCAGTAGCTAAATTGTTACGCAGTACGAGACCCGTACTACGAGGCTACTATTATGTAAAGTATAAGTACGAGTCTGGCTGGGGGACGTTAATCCTCATGATGGTTGATCGCACATAGAAATATGTGGTTCAGGACGAGCCAACTTTGAAATAAAGTTGGCTGGAGACCATCACTCACCCCTCCAGCTGTAGCCAAGCTGGCTACAACAACAACATACGTACTTCCAAAATCCGAGGGTACATTTATTCACTATTCAAGGAACGTACCTATACTTCGAAAAAAGTCTTGAAAAAATTGAACTTCGTACAATTTAGGTTCAAATAATAGACGTTCTGTAGTACATGAGTCAAATTTGAGTTTCAATTCTGTGTATTATATTAAAATCAAGAACTGACTGACACTTGTGAAAGCAATTTCTCCTATTTATTTCGTCCTAAGTGTTCGTACGAACTCAACCTCCAAGCCTGGGGCCAAGTCGTTCAGTATGAAGAACCTAAATAAATTTTTACAAAAGCTAATATGGTACAAGATATTTGAAATTCCTATGCTCAACTTATCCAACAAAAGCATATGAAAACGTTTAAAATTTCAAACAAATTGAGAAATTACATACTTGTATACTTTGTGGGTACTTATGATAGGTCTGTAGCCAGCACATAACCATTGTATTGTGTGTTTTCTGACCCATCAGAAGGAGTCTGATCAAAGGATGGCAAGAGCCCCAAAATACCATTTTCGACAGCTCAGAGCAAGCAAGCCATTGTACCAGAGTTTTTAGTTATTCAAGTTAAGACAAATTTTGGACTTTTGGTTCATATACTCTGAGTACCAACAATACCTACGTCCTACATAGATTTCATTAGAAAAATGAGCAGTTTTGAAAACCCAATGAGATCGTATGTACAAATGAAGCCGTGTAATTATTGAAGTATGCATTATGCACTTTTTATCCTTCATGGTGTGAGTGTAGGACTTAGGTGGCATGGATCTCAGAGAAGCTCCCAGCCAGCCTGAACACCTCATCTGTTTCCTCTTCCACAGCGCCGTCCCCACAGCTCCTGCCTGGGGACACAGTAACAAAAAACTTCATCAGTCGTAACTAAATTTTTTCGGGCAAATATCGCATCTGATAACACAAAGAGGCGTAAACCACAAATTTTTGAAATCGGTTTTATTGCTTGGATTGAGTCTACTTGTGCTATATTTTGTTCTCATAAATAGACGTAATCCAATTATAATCCAAAGAAAAGATACAGCAAAAATTGAAATCAGGGGTATCCCTCATTTTCTCTTTTTCAGACAAATCAAATAGGCGTAAATCGATAGTCGCAGTTAAATAATCAAATTTGGCAACAGAAAAAGTTCGTATGGTCATTCACGGGTACAGGGAAGTGATAATGTTCCTACCGTGAACAGAAAATTTATGCACAAGAAAACTCATTTTGGCTCTCCTGTAAAATTTCGAAAATGTTGTTTACGCCTCTTTGTGTTGTTAGAGGCGATATAAGGTTTACCTACCGACTCGCTGAAAATATCCAGGAAAATCATTGAGGTAGGTAAATCCGGGTACACAATGATTTTTTTTTTTCGGAGCCTTGATCAAACACCTCGGTCGAGGTGTGAACAACGCCCTATACAAAGAAAGAGACAGTGCGGCAGAGTGTAAGGTATTAGAATTATTCTTTTCAAAAGGACAACTCGCAGTGCGGTTTCAGCGACAAATATACCATGCGGTTTCAGCGATATACCTTGCGGTTTTAGTGATGTGGTTAACGGTTTTGCGATATGCCTTGCGGTTTCCGCTGTATAACTCGGGGTGTCCAAGATATTTACCTTGCGGTTTCCGCGATTTACCCTCCTATTGTCTGCGATATACTTTGCGCTTTTCGCGTAAAAACCACGAGGTTCAGAAAAACAGCGAAGTAAAGGGGTATTGGTGAAAATGCAAGGTATTCCGAGAGATACCCCTATTTTAACATTAGTTTTTAACAACCAGTATTAGTTTTTAACAACCAGTATGACTACTAAGGTTGTTAAAAACTAATTATGAGATCTTACCTTTGACAAAGAACACATTTCGACTTGCCATCCAATACCGGACAGCCAGTGCCACAAGCAGGACACACAGCACAGCTGCACAGAAGTAGGAAGCCACGGGGACCAGACTGCGCGTGGAGTATGATGCGGTGATGTTATCATTACCTGGAAAACGCGATAAGGATTGATTAACGGTACAATAAAAAACGAACAATAAAAAACGTTAAAAAAAACTATTTTTGAGATCGATTTCAATCATTTATCTGAGCAGCGACAAGTGGCGGAGTTATGGACAAAAATAAGATACTAGAACGATATTCGAGGAAAAGGATTGTGATATAATAACAAAATAATGTAAAGAAACACATTTATTTATTTAATTTTATCTGAACATCATACGTTCATACGTATAGGTACAATGGTACATAAGAATTGTTGTAAGCGTAAAATTTAAGGTTTGCATAATAACAGCCTCTGATCCCAGCTGGTCTACACCTATATCGTAGCTCAAGCATAAAAACAGTGACAGTAATAAATAAAAATTAATATGTTTCTTTGCGTTTTTATATCACAATATTAGTGAGTAGCGCAGAATCTCCTTGAATATTCTTTTCCTTATTTTTGCCTACAAAAAGGTCACTTTGCGTGCAAGCCTAGCGCACTACCCACTCTGCCACGGTGACTACTTTTATAGCTCATTTGCTTTATATACGAGTACTAAGTTACTTGAACCACCGACCTCCATATTACGAGTTCGCCACTTCATTAATCACGCTACTGTGAAGAATAAGCATTATAACTTACATCCGTATTTTTGAACAGATAATTTTGTCCAAGCAATGTCTCTAGCAAAGTATTGCCCAGTTATATTTAAGGAAATCATGCTTCAGACACTGCTTTGACGGCATTTTCTGTTCATAAATACGGCTGTCGATCTCATTTCCTTACGTTCAAAACAAGAAGCTACGGGGGCCAGGAGTTTAGTTCCATCCATGAGTACTCTGAAATAGAAGACAAAGGGAGACTTGTAAGAGAGGTGGTGCAGTGGTATGAGGAACTTTAGACAGCTTCCATGAGGACCATGGGTTCAAATTCAGCTTTTAAGTTTCATGATGAATCTTTAATATTTAATATCTGGGTGAAGACTCAGGAGTAATATTCGATCATTAGAGCAACATCGCTTAGGCTGAGAGGATCAAGAAAGAGAGTGATGGCCCTTCCCTATGAAGATGGTGCGGGAATGTCCGTATTTTACTGTTGAATTTTTTATGTATTATTTATAAATAAATATACTTTATATATCTTCAATATTTAGGACCACATAAAATTATAATATACAGGTTCCACCATTGATTATGAACAATTTTGTAATGCCTATATTTTCAGAACTGAAATTTAAAAATGTTTTTTATTTTTTGGGATGCTAGAAAACAAAATGCCGTTTATAGTAATGCTCACCAGTCATGAAGATATTGCAGAAATGCATGAACTTAGACATTATCCTAAGCTATGCATCGCCTTCACTAAAATGTCTTTGGGGATAGCATTATGTCTTATATTCTTGATTTGAATAAAGACCAAGAACCCTACAAGCTCTTTGAACTGGAAATCAATGATACCCCCAATAAACGCGACGCGTAACTTGAGAGAACATCTGAGCTCTGAATTCATTGCACTCTACATTAAATTTAAGGCCAAAATCTCCGTGATGAGATCTTCAAAACGTGAATGGTGAGTATTAGAAGGTGGTAGTGGAAAATGCTTTGAGCGAAACCCTTAAAATAAATAGTATTATTATGTCAGTTGAATCTCGTATTACATTACAAGAATTCGAAACCACAATGGTCAAGATACTTACAGGGTGGTTGTCAAGTGTTCCGCAGGACACAGAACAGGACAAGTAGTTATCATCTCCTTGTTCTGAACGCCATCTTTCATACCAACCCGCACTCTGTTCCAGACTTGGGAATTTCTCACCAAGTTCCCTACGGATGTATTGTGATAGGTCGTCTTGTTTAGGGATTCGCTCTGGTTTCTATTTATTGTTTCATTTAGTTGGTTTGTTGTGGCTTGATCCACGAGTCTTTTATCAACAAAATACCGCAGGAAAACCGTAGTTACTTTGTCTGATGTTGTTCCGGGATCAATAGTTGTGTTTAAACACTCGTAAAGAACTTTCTCCTCGGGTTGTAAAGTGGAGGTGATGGCTAGCTCTTGCGTCGTTGTGAAGGACAGGGGATCCAGTGTTGTTGAGGGTGAAGATTTGGTAGAAGACAGCGGAACCAATGAGGTGGAAAGTGAGCCAGTGCTTGCAGGGGAAGTGCTGGTGGAGGATGGGTCGGCTTGTACTGTGCTGGTAGCACTGCACTCTATAGAACCTGCAACATAACATGAGAGGGTCTCATTTTCAATGTGCTTTTACCAGTCCTTCCCCCATAGTAGGGGTAAATCCATACAAAATATGAAAAAGACATTTAATATTATTATTTAAAAAATATTATTAAATAAGTCCTACCCAGGCTGGGTGAGGTTAATGTGGGTAGCTGGTACGATTCCAAGCGAATGGAGGGTAAAACCCCCGTCCTGTCTACCTCAAGTCAGGATGTTAAAAATTAAATAGAATCAATGGACATTAAAGGAGCCTAGGAATTGGATCTGGGCGTCCATATAATCCTCTCACCACCGTGATTTAGGTATCAATACCTACCTCACGGACACGGAATTATTATTATTATTATATTATATTACTCTTTATTGGGTATAGACAAAGTACAATGTTTACAGTATAAAATGAAATAATAAAGAAAAAATAATGGTCTACTTATAGGGTGGGATTATTGCCTGCGGCAATCCCTTTGAAATGAATGTCGACAGAAAACAGAATAAACATATCATCTGTTAGTTTTTCCTAGCTCAAAGAGCTCTTTCACATTTTGTGATTTCACATGTGACATCTTCCCCTGAACTACTCAGTAGGAAACAGAAAGAAAGAAGAAGATAATAGGATAATTCATGTTAGCGCTGCTGATAAAGCTGATCCAGACAAGAAAATGGCGTCCGCCCTAAAACCGTCCGGGAGTGGCACCGGTACAGATTAGATTCAAACAGGAATTCTGTATTACAAACCTACTTGCAGAGAAGTATTTGTGGTTTCTAAAATAACACAAAAAAATATTGGTAAATTTTCAGGTTTCTCACTTTAAACATAATATATTATATTTGTAAGAACTTCTCACTTTTCTTTTTCTTTTCTTGACCACTTAACAAATTGAATTTCCCTCAAGCGCTATTGAAATCGACCAATAGGAATAGTTTCCTTAATTTTTGAAGTTTGGTTAGGATTTTCCTTTCAAAGCTATAATGGAGCGAAATTACGAAGGCGAAAAGTAAGAATAAGAAAGAGATCTGTGAATGTTTGGATCAATGGCCTGGTTGCGTAACGGCGTGGTGTTTCACATAAATAATATATGGCCGTACTTAATGAAAATTATTTGATAGTCACAAATGGGTAGTTGCACTAATTCTCACTTTATAAATATAGCCATCAAATACCTTACAGCCGATTCTTCATTTTTGCCAAAAACACGAACCACCTAACCTCAAAATCAGCGTTTCGCTCGAAATACGCTTACTTTTTGCAAATTCAGGGATTGGCAAGAATATAAACAAAATTGTGGCGGTAATTTAAAAAAACCTTCATTATGTGAAATTGAGGCGTATTTGGTGTTTGATCATTTGTCAAATAATTAAATATAATAATCTTTACTCTATAGAAATAAACAACGAATTTGATTATTCAACAGGATTCAACAAACAACCATAAACATTATTTACGAAAAATTCTCTAGAATAATTCATTTTTAATTCTCATTAAACTATCCCTTTTTCTCTTTTACCTTACTACAGTCATTGCTTCCCAGCTTCATTTTTTTATATTTCTTCATCTGTTAATTTGCCGATGAGGGCGATGAGGTAAAGTGAAGTCGCTGAAATTAATGTTTTGGAGATCGCGCATGGCACTTGGTCTATTTTTGTGCATAAATTTAAAATCGTCGAAATCAAATTTTGTTTCAACGAAATTCGGATCGCCCTAAAAAATTATTGCTTTAAACCTGGCGGGACGCAGTCATATATATTATATACGAATGTCAAGGAACCAAGGTGTGTCGTAATCTAGCTTGTGATCAATTGTATACTATGGACATGAAAGGAGCCAAGACATTGGATTTGGGCGTCCATATAATCCTCTCACCACCGTGATTTAGGTATCAATACCTATCTCACGGACACGGAATTATTATATAATTGTATACTATTTGTAAAATATTTTTTTTTGTAATTATTACTAAGTTACGCGCGCCCTAAAACTTTTTATATTCTTGTTGCAAATAATATTGCAGTCATATCCGACATTGAAGGAACTAAGATTACGACAGACGATTACAACAGACCTTTTGGTTCCTTCAATGTCGGATCTGACTGCGTGCCGTTAGATTATAATCGAGTTATTTTGCCTTAAATTACAGTCAATTGTATTTGCAACAATAATAAAAAAAGTTTTAGTGCGCGTGTAAGTTTATAAAAATTACAAAATTAATTTAAAAATTTATATCATAAAAATAGAACGCAAATGACTTCTGCTAGTGGTGGGATTATATTTACTCTGCGAGAAAAAAACATCTGAGTTAAAAAAATCTTGTGACTGAGGTATGTATTATTAGTACCTCTTTGGTAACTTCAGCAATAAGAGTTAAAATATTTTGCCGTACCCTGTAGAAATTTCGATAAAAATTTCAAGACGTTGGTAGCTTTGGGTACATTAGCTTTTCTTGTTTTTATGCTTTTTGTTTATGTTCTTGAATTTTTTAATTTTGGCGCTTTTACTTTTTTGCTACCTTTGGCGTATAATCACAAAAAATACGCCAACTCCGTTTCGCGAGAGCAAAACTCTACTGGCGCTATCTTGAAGAATCCTTTGGAACTAACATTTTTCGAAAAACACGGTGTTTTTTTGTAAGTGAAGAACCCATCATTAATAATGTGTTATCATATCACAATTTTAATGGGTAGCGTAGAATTAAAGGACTTTTCCGTATCTTTAATATCCCAATATCTTATTTTTGCCTATAATTCCGCCACTGCACGCTGCTAACATTAAAGCAGATACTCATTTTTCCTCACGAGGTATGAGTGAACCCCGAACAGTCCGAACACCCAAGTACAGAGCAGAAAAAATCCTGTCCCGCTGGAAATTATAAATTACAACGTAAACAGCCCATATATTCTAAGTGAATTACAATTTAAAATACCCCACCAAAGATTAAGAACAAACCCCGCACAAGTAGTAACAACTAACATACCTCAATTATTCTATATTGCAAATATGCCCAGTCATAAAATCGGTAAATTATTAAAATCCCCATTAACATACGCAATGCAAAAATACAACACTTCTAATGAGCCAATAGACATATTCATTAAATAATTATATTTGTGTGTATGTGTGTGTGTGTCTGTGTATGTGTGTGTATGTGTATATGTGTGTGTATGTGTGTTTGTGTTTGTGTGTGTGTGTGTGTGTGTGTGTGTGTGTGTGTATAAGTACCAGTCATTGCTCCTGTGCTTGCATCTTGTAACACAGAAGTGTAGGTGCTTTCTAAAAAAAAAAAAAAAAAAAAAAAAAAAAAAAAAAAAAAAGAAATCGAATACATGAAATAATCATGTATTGCATGGTTCTGAAATCTAAAGAGTCACAAAATATTACAGTAAAATCCATTTTTTTTCTCTCAATAAAATTGTTCTATAGTAAGGCAATGGCTCATTGTAGAGAGTGGGGTTTCAAAAAATAAATATAGGGCCATGCCTCGGCCTCCAAATTTCGCACAGTCTCCTTTTGGTATACTAAGAATACTAAGAAAGGATTTTCAAAAATTCCTCATAGAACCCCCGCCATAGGCTAAAATCATAACGGCAACAAATTGCCGGTGTTTTGGGTAGTATTTGTACACTCTCTTAATATTTTTCTCTTACCATAGTTAACACTCTGCTTTCTGTCATTAAACAAGGAGCACTTGACAGTGACTATTGATCCGCCAGTCGATGTATCCTCAAGCGCTAAGTCGCATTTAACCTCACAGGATCTATTTCCGATAAATGTGGGCTCAAAATTGCAACTGAAAGAGTAAGTTAAAGATCATACATTATTTTTACTTTCCCATCTTATGAAAGAATTAAAATCAATTAAAATTTTCGATAGTCAGTTTTCAGATACAAAACAGGTTTTAGGGTTCCCAGAGGCTTATGTTTCAGCCAATGAAGAGTGTGTCTAACTGTCTAAGGATACCAAACGAAACTTTTCATTGAAATGGGTGACGCCGGGGGCGGCCTTTCGACCGCCCTTAGGCGGTTCTGCCTAAACGGTACCATCAACAAAAAAAATTGAGAACAAGTTTTTTAGTGGATCATTTTATTCTTCCACTGTCCAACAAACAAAGAAATGGCCTATACTGTGTAACAAAAATACATGTCAATAGTAAAATCACATGTTCTAAAGACCAATTTAAGGGCGGTTCATTTTTCATTACCTAAAAAAAATGGAAATTTGTCTGCCTTTCTTCAGAATACGCCTCGGGGACGCTTCCTGAGTTAAATAAAAAAAGTGTATTTCCTGAGCAATACTTTTAATTTAAACAATTTTTCTGACCATACACTATTGTGATTAGGGTGCTTCTCTCATGTGATTCTAGACCGGCAAGAATAACCAGGGGCGTAGTTATGGTGGTGTTTTGCGTCTTAGGGTTAAAACTTCTTGAATTTTGATGGTAATAAAGAATTGATTTTTTATGCACAAAAATTAAACATTTTTGGTTGAAAAAAACTCCTTTTTAAAAAATATGTGCGTGTTGCGTCTCATCTTCATTTCCAGGCGCAATTAGTAACATACCAATCAGGTTCTTCTTCTTCTTCTTTTTAGGGTGCCTATCCGTGACGAATGTTGGCGATCATCATAGCAATTCTCACTTTGTCTTCAGCAATACAGAAGAGTTCTGGGGAAGTTTTGTTGAACCAAGATCTAAGGTTCTTCAGCCAGGATATCCGTCTTCTTCCTGGTCCTCTTTTTCCAAATATTTTTCCTTGCAGGATGGATTGCAGCAAGCTGTATCTGGAATCATTGCGCATGATATGTCCTAGATATTGCAGTTTTCGTGTTTTAACAGTAATCGTGATTTCTAGGTTCTTCTTCATTCTTCGTAATACTTCTTCGTTGGTTATGTGGGCGGTCCAGGAGATTTTGAGGATTCTTCTTCAATCAGATTAATTATTATTAAAAATCAAAAAGTTTTAAAAACTAGACACTCCCACATCTACGCCCCTCGTTATTTTCATACATCAAAGGAGCATCCAAACGTCATTGGGGATAAGTGAAAAAAATTTCGTCAAAATCAAAAGTACGTTGATTGTTTTATTGAACTTTGGGCGTATCCTGAAGAAAGCTATATGTATAATGGACTCCTCTTGAATTGGCCTCTGAAATATGTGGTTTCAGTATTGACTTGCATTTTTGTTACACCCTGTTCGTCACCAGTGGTGGATTTTTTTATTTTTGAGTGACGAGGAAAGTTGTGCGATATTCACACCAATTTATTATTATTCTTATTGAGCCAAGTCTTACCTGATGAAGTTATGATATTTGTGTTAATCACTTTCGTGATATCACAACTACTTAAACTCGCTTTACTAAATTTACGTTGAAACCAGGACTTGAACCACTGACCTCCAGATTACAAGTTCGCCGCCTTATCGATCAAGCTACTGAGGTCGGTGTCTTACTTGATGATTTGATAAGTATCCAAACTCCAGGTGGCAATGTCCACACTGTGCACAGGTCCAGGCCTCGCTAGCTCTGACTTGCAGCTGAGGAATAGGTCCTGTCTGGTGTAGAGGTCCAGCAACACGATGTAAGCCACGTAGAACTTGGCGTTCACCACACAGGTGTTCTCTTCCAGGTGGTGATTGTAAGGGCACCGGCACACGTTGGGCTCCCAGCAGTAGCCACGGGTGCAGTTGTGGCAGTGGGGCTCACAGAGGTGAGTCCGCGGGTTCAACGAATAGTTATCGTGGCAGGGGATTATGCAGAAAGGGTTCATGTCCCCTTCCTGACAGAAACATTTGTTATTGATACAAGTGCCTGCAATGCAACACAAGAAAAAAATGTTTGTTTGTTTTTTTTTTAAAAAAGATGAATGTTCTACAGCCTTTTTTTGTTTCGTAGCCATGAAACAGGAGCTACTGTAGACGCTTGCGATTTGTGTTGTAGCTTGCACATCCCGTAAAATGCCTCCCCTCTGACGCGACACATTACATTTACAGGTTGACAATTAAAAGAGCACAAGAGGATATCACTTTTGATTCGATCGCCCTTTACAAAATAGATGTTATAATTTATTACTTTAAAGCCGTCTGAATTTACAAAAACTATCGAAAGGTTTGTTGGAGTACGCTCGTTGATCATATACCTAACTTTATGAACTCTTTAAATTTTCTTTAATTTATTTACCTCAAATGGAGCTCTACCAATAGTACAGCTTTGGATTTTTTTCTTCATTTCCCCCGAAGAAATATTTACTATAGATAGGTACTTACTCACCGTTCGTACAAACCTCGTCACAGATCCGTTCACAAAGGCCGGTCAAGTTGCTGATCACAAAGCCCCGCTCACACTCGCACACATGAGGCGCTGTACAGGTCCCGTGCTGACAGTTTTCGCAGTAAGGCTCACAGTAGGATCCGTTCACATATTGGTAACCCGCAGAACAATAGCAGCGGTCAGGCGACACGCATTCTCCATTGATGCAAGGAGAAGAACATACTGGACTGCAGTGCGACGCGTTCACCTGGGTGAGCAAGAGACTTGATTAACGAGAGAAAAATCGATATACTGGGAATCGATATCCTCTCGCTACAACACGTAGAAAATTGACCTGACTTATCTATCAGTTTGGGTTTTTAATGGAATTTCCTCAACAGAAAAGTCGCCATTACATTGAAGAAAATAATAAGTACAACAACAAATCCAATGATTTTGAGGTGCTGATTACGAATTTGACATTGATTTTTAGCTAACTGTTACCTTTGATTCACCAGTGGCTTTTAGTCCCGTTCCCATTCCTAATATAGGATAAGAAAAGTCGTGTGATGTTTACACCAGATTTTTTTTATATATTCAAACAAAGCAAACACGCATTCAAATTTTGAAGAATAGACTAACCTGTACATAGCCCGGGTTACACGAGCACTGGTTCACATCAGTGCAGTGAGAGTTTATACAGGGTGTATCACAGGTTGGTCGGCAAGTGAAGTTATCTGAGGATGAGAGGAAAATACAACGAATGACAGAAATCTCAGACATTTAATTGTGTAGAATCAACCATTATTGTTGCTCCCGTGTCATGGAACATGTATTAGTCTTTCTAAGAATGACAAAGACGGTGAAAAAACTATCAGTACCTACATTATTTATCGGGAGAATCACCGCAACTTGAGGAATGAAAAATGAAAACACCTCTCGAATCATGTGATTTTCAAAATTTCATTTTATTTTCAGAAATTAATAATAAAAAAAATTAAAAAAAATTTCTTCAGAAATTGCGCTGATTATTCCTTGATAAACCTTTAGTTAAATTAATCCTTGTACTATTATTTTCTTTTATTCAAAATAAAAATCAAATTGTCTGAAAATGTTATCTACAGTAAAAGTAATTATCATCAAGCAGCAAAGAAATACATGGTGTTAAAGGAAAAAACATCTTGCGTTTCTCTGATTGTGCCCCTCAGTGTATTGATATGTATTTTTGAACCTATGGTCCGACTTTCTCTACTACAATGTCACAGACGGTACTCATAGCTGAGCTAATATTGACGTTCTTACCTTAACTCGTCAGCAAGGCATAGATTTGTTGAAGGAACTCACCAACTTTCTCATAATGTTCCAGACAGGCACACGTCTGTGGTGCAACGCAGACCCCATTGTTACAAGGAGGATCACAGCGGGGCTGGCAGTGAGTGTTGTTCAGCTGGTGGTAGTCTTCACTGCATGTGCATACCTCCGGAGCTGTGCATGTACCCTGGAATAGAACAATAGTTTGTTAAGCTGGTGGTAGTCTTCACTGCATGTGCATACCTCCGGAGCTGTGCATGTACCCTGGAATAGAACAATAGTTTGTTAAGCTGGTGGTAGTCTTCACTGCATGTGCATACCTCCGGAGCTGTGCATGTACCCTGGAATAGAACAATAGTTTGTTAAGCTGGTGGTAGTCTTCACTGCATGTGCATACCTCCGGAGCTGTGCATGTACCCTGGAATAGAACAATAGTTTGTTAAGCTGGTGGTAGTCTTCACTGCATGTGCATACCTCCGGAGCTGTGCATGTACCCTGGAATAGAACAATAGTTTGTTAAGCTGGTGGTAGTCTTCACTGCATGTGCATACCTCCGGAGCTGTGCATGTACCCTGGAATAGAACAATAGTTTGTTAAGCTGGTGTTAGGCACTACATGGAAATACCTCTGGGGCTGTGGAATTGTATAAGTATTAGTATATATTTAAAAAATCAACACTCTCCTTCCAGAGTACACTTTGTAATACACGTATTACTGGTAGCTTTGTGGTAAAGGCGGTACTGTCTGAATCCATAGGTCGCGGGTTCGAAACCCAGCAGGGAGAAGATAAGTTATCCTCCCAACCTCCCATTTGAGAGTGTTACCACATATTAAAACGCCTTGGCCTTACTGCTGGAATAATGGGACATATAAGTCTCCAGCGGGGATTATAAATACGGTGATATCAAACAACTCGATCGAGGTGTGAAGAACGCCTATACAAAGAAAGAGACAGCCCGGCAGAGTGTAAGGTTACGGAAAACATTATTATATTACCTGACAAGGCTGCGTGCACACGGGGGCACACTCTGTCTCGTTGCGTCGCTCGTAGCCAGAGAGACACGTGCACACGTTGGGTTGCACACACTGGCCATTCACACAGGGTGGAGAGCAGGCCGGCACACACACGTTCTCATTGTTCCCGTCGCTTTTGTACCCTGTATACAATTTACATAAACCCTGTATACAATTTACATAAACCCTGTATACAATTTACATAAACCCTTTATACAATTTACATATCATGTTTCATCAATCTATCCTGTGTTATATCTCCTGTGTTAGTAAAATAAAACTACAACTTAAGTTTTGAATATGTAATTTACTAGCGGGCTGTCGCCCGCTTTGTGGGCCGAGGCATGGCCGTGAAAGCAAAAAATCCTTTTTCGCCAATGGCAGGTGTTGTAGTGGGAATTTCGAAAAATCCCGAAAAAAAAATGCACATCTAGACTATAAGACAAAGCTACCTACCAAATTTCAGCTTCCTAGGACTTACGGTTTGGGCTGTAGAGCGATGATCAGTCAGTGAGTGGTCAGTCAGTCAGTGACTTTGACATTTATATATTAAGATAATATAAAATTTACACAATACACTGAAACCTGGATATAAGAGAACTCAAGGGTTCATATTTGTGTTAATCACAATCGTGATATCACAACTACTCAAACTCGCTTGACTAAATGTTTGCTTAACTCGGGACTTGAACCTCCCACCTCCAGATTACAAGTCCACCGCCTTATAAATCAAGCTACTTATTACTAAGGTTGGTAATATCATATTTTGATTAACACAAATATCATAATAATACGAATATAGCCTTATTTATACTGCCCGATTAGGACTATTATGTCCCATTATTTCAGCAGTAAGCCCAAAACGTATTAAGTACTATGTGGTAAAAATCCCAAATGGGAGGATAACTTGTCATGTCCCGGCTGGGTTTCGAACCCGCGACCTCTGGAATCTCTGGATTCATTCAGTGCCGATTTTACCACTGAGCTACCGGGACAGACAGACATAAGTTATTTTTAATAATAATAATGAAATTTTCATATTTACTGTAGGTAATTACGAGAATTACATAGTTTTTTATCGTGGTGTGGCAGTTTTTCAAATTTCGCGTATAGCCTCTTCCTACCCAATATACATGGAAATGCACATTTTTTTTTTTGTAATGCTATCCTCCCAAACAAAATTTTTACTTTGTAGTGCTACCAATGTAACCAAAACAGTATTCTGTGTTGATTAAAAACTTCTCTGTGTAGGATTCGTTCACATTGACTATCAAAACTCGTAAACATTAACTGTGCATTTAGATACACATGGGTCGTTATCACTACAAAAAAAAAAAATTGACTCGGAAAGATACCATTACATTTTCAGTGTGCATTTAGATGTACTTTGGGGTGATAACACTACAAACAAAAATAGTGGTTGGGTAGGAAGAGGATAGTGTGAACAGGCCTTACCGTCGAGACAGTCGCACACATTGGGGTGGCTGCACACCCCGTTCACACAGCGGTCACAGTGCGGCTCACAGATGTTGGGCTCTGCCGGGTCCTCTACCACGTAGCCAGGGCTGCATGCACACTGGTTGGGTGAGTCACACGAGCCGAAACACACTCCTTCTCACACACTGGTACGCAGGCGCCGTCACTCTGGCGGTACCCCTCGCAGCAAGACTTCACCTGCTCCTCCGCGTAGTAATCCTGTAGGACGTTGATTCGGGGTTGAGTGGCAGAGAATGCCTAAGGCATTAATTTCGCCCCGGAATACAATACATTGTACATTTAAATTTAAATATTTTTTTTCTTCTATGTTTTATTTTGTAAATATTGTTAATTTTGTTAATACCTATTGTTGTTTGTATTGTATAAAAAATAAAGTGTAAATAAATAAATTGATGAGGAGACGTTAGACTTTTCCCCTTTTCTTTAAAGAGAAATGAGAATTATGTATGGGACAATATGAGACATGGTCTACGAAATAGTCTACATCTACAATTCTACAGTAAACAGGGGGTTTTTTACTTCCCTTATCCTATAGAAAGGAAATTAATGGAATCACCCAAAATTTTCGATAGTTAGTTTTCAGTGCCAAAACGCGTTTTAGGGTCACCATAGCCTAAATCCAAAGTTTCAACCTTTGATCTGTCTGTAAACAAAATATCTCAACTTCTCAAGAACGGCATAAATATCTCAAGAACGGCTTTTCGACCGCCATTTGGTGCTGTTTGGCGGTTCTGGCTAAACGATAAGAGATATAAAATTTCGAAGAGAACAAGTTTTTCTTGTTATAATAAAAATAAATAATAGGGGCCAGCGTCGATGGCATGTTGAATACACCGGTTCCCTTCAGAACACCGAAGTTAAGCGACATCCAGCGAGGTTAAGACTTGGATGGGTGACCATTCAAATTCTAATTCTCGTGACGCTGGCTTTTCCCGGCCCCACTCAGGCTGGGTGAGGTCAATGTGAGTAGCAGGTTTGTGAGTTTCCTGCGAATGGAGGGTAAAACCCCCGTCGTGATATGACCATGGCAGTTGAAAGCGACGTTAAACCCCACTTAAAAAAAAAATAAAAATAATAGGGGTCTATTGTGATCTTTATTTTCATTACTTGAACTTTTGATATGCTGATTAAGAATGCTGATTAAGAATTTTACATTGATTTTCAGCTAACTGTTACCGTCGAGTCACCAGTGGCGAAATTGGACTTATTTTTGAGTGATAAGGAAAATCGTGTGGTGTCACACCAGTTTATTTTATTATTTAATTTAAGCGAAATGGACGGATTTGAGCAACAGTTTCTCCATTTCCAACAAAACGCACATTCTAGGTGAAGTCTAAGTAGATAGTAGACTATTAATAAAATGATAAAAAATATAAAAATAAATAACAACCATACATAGTGCAAGTTGTGCCTTGACTGGTAAATACCGGCAAGACCCCAAAAATAATCTTAGAATGCTAAGAAATAATTTTACGAAATTTTAGGAGACGATTAACCGGGGAATTGTTTCATGTGTACCTATATTTAGTCAAAGGAATGAAGAAAATTGAGAAGTTCTTCCGAATATCATAAAAAAATTAACGGAGACTCCAAAGTCAAAAAGTTACCTATAAATGAACCCATTGAGGACGCTGGCAATTTTTGTGCTATAATTATTATTAAATTCTTAGAAGTTCCGGTAGCGGAGTGATTTAGCACGCTAGGCCTTGCAAGCATGGTGACCTGGGTTTTATCTCCAGTGGGGCAGGATTTTTTCTACCCTGTACTTGGATAATAGTAATAATAATATCGCCTTATTTATACTGCCTGATAAAGACTACTAAAGTCCCATTACTCCAGCAGTAAGCGGTTAAGTGGTAAAAATCCCAAATGGAAGGATAACTTGTCATGTCCCGGTTGGGTTTCGAACCCACAACCTCTGGAAACTCTGGATTCACAGAGTGCCGCCTTTACCACTGAGTTACCGGGACTGACTGTCCGGGGTCCACTCAAACCTCGTGAGGAAAAATGAGTAGCTGCTTTATATATGAGCAGCGATCAGTGGGCAAAAATGAGATATTCTACGCTACCATTAAACTTGTAATATTGCACACGCAGTCGGATATTATTACATCTCAATATTTTGTGAAGTGGATTTTTTATAATATTCCAATTGAGAATTTCTCGCTCTTCCTAATGGTAGAAGAATTACAACCCCTTCCCCATCTGTTAATTTTTTACTTTTCTTATCCTCTAACTTTTTAGAACCCGGGTCCAATTTACCCTCCTAAACAAGTTTCCAAAGGAATTGGTTGTTTCGTCTCTCACGCAGTCTACACCAACTGAAACCGGGATTTGAACGACCGACCTCCAGGTTGCAAGTCTTATCGATCAAGCTACTGAGGTCGGAATTATTGGACTACCTACGAACTTTCTTTAAATAAATTGAAAGAGGCCAAATATATTTTATTACATGAAGTTATTGTAAGTAAAAAATCTCGTCCATAGATAGAGACTTGGGCATTGTAACCATAACAGAACCCGCGTTTCCTCTCTGGATGTCTATTGTTGTTGTAGCCAGCTTGGCTACAGCTGGAGGGTTGAGTGATGGTCTCCAGCCAACTTTATTTCAAAGTTGGCTCGTCCTGAACCACATATTTCTATGTGCGATCAACCATCATGTGGACATAGAGTTTTCTTTATACGCCATTAAACCCTTAGGAAAATCCAAGCTAGCCTGGCTTGTAAGGGTTGGCTAGTCTGTTCTCTGTTTATAGTCCTCTAGCGGATAAGTCAAAACAGGAGCCGCTTCCCCAAATAAAGCTAGATAAACCTTATCTAGCAACAGTAAAGTTGCAATTATTATTATTTGCTACAGAGTCCTCTAGCGAGACACTGGTCATCTCCCTGTTTAACGTCCCCCAGCCTGGATGTCTATGCTGAATATTACCTCCGTCACATACTCATAGCGATACGAAGTTCTCGTCTTGTAGCAATCATAGGCGTGGTAAGTTCTCAGGTAGCAGTCGTAGTCCAGATATCTCTCCTGTGTGGGGACAGGCTCCAGCTTGCCTCGAGATCTCGGGACTCTGGAGAAGAAAAAACGAAAATATCCAGTCAACAGTCCAATTAAGATTGTAAGGGAAGATAATTGGAAATTTAGCATGAAAATTTTGCTCTTCTTCGGACTCGAACCACCGACCTCCCGTTTACGAGTCTGCTGCCTTAACAATTGAGCTACTGGTTACTGAGGTTTATCAACTTATTTTTACTGAACTTTTTTTTAAATTTTTATTAATTGATATAGTATATTCATTTAAAAACTTACTTGACAGTTTATCAACTTACTTGACAGTGTTCCAACATACGGCTGAAGACAGTGTTCCAACATACGTGGTAATGCCTAGGTGAACGCACAGGAACACAAAACCTAACACAGAAGAAAGCATAGTACACAGTTTGTAATTGATTAGGGAGCCGGCTCACATTCATACAAAAAGAAATCCCAAAAAAAAATTATCTATGTAAATGTGCCAATTGTTAGAGACATCTCTTGTGTCCGTTCACAATGGAATGGTAGGGTTATCAAGGACCTTGAATGAAAGATAACAATTCCAATGTTTGAGCATAATATGACCTTTCAGTGATGCATTCACGAATTATGAGGACAAAATAATTCCTGATGAGATAATGTTTGAAAATTCAATTAACATGGTTTTCAATTTTTCTACACACTTAATTATGATAGATAATAATAGTAATCTATTAAATCTAATAAGACAAAGTATAAAGCTTTTAAGCCCAAATAATATCTATAATTTGTCAAATGCAATACCTATATATTATTAAAATAAATTTCTATGATTATTAATTAATTTATTTATTATTCTCTTTTTATTTGAAATCTTGTGAGGTTTTCCCTAACATTTCAAAGGAGCTACAATAGGCGTTGTAGAGAACCATAAATACTATGTAGTTGACTCTTTCTTTGCCAATGATGAATAAGTAAAGAGGAATCCATGCTCCTCTGGTCCTTAAAAAGTAAATCATGGGAGGTTGTGATTCGCCTTAACTCTACCAATGACTTTCTGAATGACCTATCTATGTGTACTTAGGTTAGGACTAACCTAAGTTCCCAGATGACCACATTCATATGTAGATATTTAAGGTAACTCAAAAATAGCTAAAAAATAAAAGTAGAAATTCAAAACATAAATTTCTCTCACAAATTACCTAAGTAGTTAAGTAGCTAGCTATGATCTAAGTGCACGTATACAACGGAGGCTTGAACCCTAGGGTAGCGCCGCGCCAGTACCAACTACAAAATTCTAACCATGTTATTAAACGCGGTTCAGCCAGCGTCGATGGCATGTTGAATACACCGGTTCCCTTCAGAACACCGAAGTTAAGCGACATCCAGCGAGGTTAAGACTTGGATGGGTGACCATTCAAATTCTAATTCTCGTGACGCTGGCTTTTCCCGGCCCCACTCAGGCTGGGTGAGGTCAATGTGAGTAGCAGGTTTGTGAGTTTCCTGCGAATGGAGGGTAAAACCCCCGTCGTGATATGACCATGGCAGTTGAAAGCGACGTTAAACCCGACTTAAAAAAAAAAAAAAAAAAAAAAAAAAAAAAACGCGGTTCAACGGAGTTCCAAAAACCATCTATGTCAATAAACCTACAGTTTCTAGAGCAATACATACCTTTATCTCAGAGCAGGAACGAGGTATTAAAACTATTTTTCCTTCATTATTGACCATTTATGTGCCTAGATTTATGATAATAAAGCAACTAACGAGAAATTGGTCATAGGTATTAATTATTATTACCTGCATAGTGTCACCATTCTTGGCAGTGTAGCAGGTAGCTCATAATCGTTCAAGTACTAGCTAGAAAATTTAGTATCACCAGTTAAGAACTTGTTTAATCTGGAAAACTTTTTACACAATAGTCAATAGTTGTTTAAACAAGACTTCAAGACAGCAACAAGTAGGTATAAAGTTCATAATTATTCAACATGCAGTGTTTCAATAATCAAGAAATTCACTTTATCACCAAGCACGAGTATAGAAACACTATCTCATGGACATAATTGGTGAAGCGTTCTTTGAAGACATTAATTTTAAAAATGTTAAGTTCAATGAATTCAGCAGTTGATATTTATTTTGGTTTTTTTTTATCAGGAAACTTTCAGATATTTTTACAAGATTTTCATTTTGGAGAAATAATTGAACTGTCTGGAGAATCCTTTTGTACTGAATTGAACAAGTATAATGCTCAGTTAAAATTGGGATTTTTAATATCGTGATTTTGTTCTACATAAATTATTATCACATAACCGCTTGTGTGAATGTATCATTTATCAGGTCACTACATGGTTCGTTTATTGCTGATTCCTCTCTCATGGAGATTAGTAGCCCGTGTTAGTAATTAATAACTGAGCTCAAGCATCATAGTGCTGTGAGACAGTCGTCAGAAACGACCAGTGTTGTAATTGTGACACAATATTTCTTTCAGTTTTTACTTTCCTTATCTTGTTTATTTTTTCAACAATCTTAGTTTAGGCAATCACACGAAAAGAGTGCAAATAATACGCATACTGAACTACGGTAAGACTTCGAATAAAGAAGAACTCAGATGAAGAACAGTCGTAATCAGCTGATTCAGTTTTTTTTTTTTTTTTAATTTATCGTGTTCTGATTGGTCAATACTTTCGTTAGTTAAAACTTGTTTATTTGAAATTAAAACAGTACCGGACTTTGATGGTATACTTTGAGAGAACCGCGAGCGCTTTTAACTTTTTTAGAATGAACCGTCGCGAAAAAAGTTTGGCCGTCCCTACAGAGTATTGGATCGCCTTCAGGTCTGACTCGGAGTTCCAGCATGCAGATGAACCCCACAGAGTTTGTTTCTTTCTACGTCACTGGATACCTGCTGAACATAAAAAATCAAAAATAATATGGATTTTACTAACGCTTGTAGTTTTGCCACGCGAGAAGCTAGTTGGGAACTTAGCCAAAGAAATCTATTATTATTATAGACTGGTTGGATTTCAACAAGAGAAGCACCAATTATCACCACCCTTGATCAAACTTTGTTTATATTTCATTAATTATACCTTTTGACTGTACCTGTATATAAAAAATTGTAAATAAAGATTGATCTAAATTGTTGAATAATAATTATCACACCGACCTCTATTTAGATCTATTGTGACCAGTTGATTCTAATTCTGATGTACATCCCCTTATTTGAAGTAGTCAGGACGGGAGGGTTTTTTTTTTTTTTTTTTTTTTTTTTTTTAAAGAAAACTATAAAGTAGTCTTTGTCACACATTTTCTTTGTCACCACTGACCGGTTTTCCTAGAGTAGTCAAAGGACTGACCGCCTTGTTAACTGATAACACAGACCCACGTCGATTCTACATTACATGACTAGAAATGTTGGACATGAATTGACAAAACCACATAGACGTTGTTATGTACACAAACATCATTTAAATGATGAAAATACTTCATTTTCCTTTAGAAAAACGCCATCCCTTAAACAGGTTATAAATATACATAGTATGATGTAGGTTTATCAATTTTACGCATTACCAAGCTCTTTGTAAGCAAAGTTAATTCTAAAATTCAATCTTCGTAATTTACAATCAGTCAAGTTTCATTTGTGTACTTAATTTATTCGGATTTCCAAATTGAACAAAATACTCGAGTTCACAAGAACAGAAAATTAAGGCCCGTTTCTTGTGAGATAGAGCACGACCAAATCTGTACGTTACAGTACAGGAAGATCCGTTGGTTCGGATCCCACCCCGTGTATGAATTTTTTCTCATTAATTTGAATTTGTGACCACATAATAATAAGGGTTAGAAGGTAGAAAATGCTTTGCTAACCCTTATTATTTCCCACTACCCACTTCTCCTACGAATAGAAGCCCTTCAATGCTTAGGAGAAGTACCTTTGTATAAATGTTTCTTTATAAAGAAAAAAAAAAACTTTGTCTGGTGGTTACCTTCCACGAAAGAGAATTATTATTATTGTCTGTTGCTTCTCTCCTTGTATCTCCGGCCTCTCCTTGTACCTTGGTTTCAGACTCGTGATGCGGGCTGTCTTTCTCCTGCTCCTCTCCAGCATGGGCTCTCTCCCCGTCTCTCTCCTCACGAGGAGCAAGAGGAAACTGATCATCGACACTGACGGGGGAGCAGACGACCTGATGGCCATCATCACAGCGCTCAGACTGCATGGCGACAGGGAGGTGGTGGGCGTCACTACCAGCTGCGGGAACGCCAACGCCACCCAGGCAGCCATCAATGTGATGAAGGCGCTCAGGGTTCTCAATAGAACCGAGGTGAGGCCCCTCCCATTCATAGTGATCACTGGACACAGTGATAGTTTTTTTTTTTTTCACCAACAATAAATTTTTCTCATGCCAAGCATACCTTAACTTTAGTATAGCATTAGATTTAGATATTTTCATTAGATTTAGATTTATAATATTAAAATAAGATAGAATAATTACAATTTCATTAGCTAGGGATTTAATGTAATAGTTAGAAAAGGATCTTTTGTAATCCGTTTATTGTATAAAAAAATAAATAGTGTTTTCTCTTAACGACTCTGCTATTATGGCTGAATTATGAAACAAGATTAGATTTAATCCACGTGGACACTATCCCTTAATTCGAGCTATAGTGCGCTCTGATTGGTTGAAAAATCCGACTTGAGGGCGTGACAGGCTTTTTTTAATATAGAAGATTGGCAGTGGGCCAAAAATAAGACCATACAGCCACTTTATTTTTAGTAAAGATTACATACATAAATACATATTACATAATACACTCAAAGTTCTACGAAATTGGGTATTAGAATAACAATAGGCACGTGACAGGGTTAGCTTAACTTTAATCCTGTTTCATAATGTGGTCCTTGGAGTTCATAAATTATGAGACTGACGTTTTAAACACTACACTCGCTATCAAGTGCAAACGAATTTTCAGCCCTGGATGTTAAAACAGTGTCTTTTAAACTTTTGGAAATTTTGTTTTTTCATTAGGGGGAGGGGGAGGTCGATTCTCATAATTTTTCGATATCTCTAAGCTAACACCCAAGTCCACCCGCCACCGCGCTGGTCAAAAATCCGTCACAGACAACTCTACCAATTACTTAAATTAATCAAGTTTTAAGCCAGCGTCGATGGCATGTTGAATACATCGGTTCCCTTCAGAACACCGAAGTTAAGCGACATCCAGCGAGGTTAAGACTTGGATGGGTGACCATTCAAATTCTAATTCTCGTGACGCTGGCTTTTCCCGGCCCCACTCAGGCTGGGTGAGGTCAATGTGAGTAGCAGGTTTGTGAGTTTCCTGCGAATGGAGGGTAAAACCCCCGTCGTGATATGACCATGGCAGTTGAAAGCGACGTTAAAACCCCACTTAAAAAAAAGAAAAAAAAAATCAAGTTTTATGTATGGTTTTGACTCTCGATTTTTTTTTTTTTTTTTTTTTTTTCTGAACCATTTAGTCAAAAATGTCAAGTGGACCTTGCTGTCAAAGATGTCAAGTTGAACCGATCCCTAAAGGGGGGGGGGGGCGCTAAAACACACTTATTTGGGGAATCATCATCGGATTTTCATTTATAGAGCATAGACGAAGCTCTCCTCCCAAATTCGTGAAGACACCTCAGTTGGGCAACCTCAAGTGCTAATTTGCCTGTCCACATTGGGTCGCCCGAGACGACTTGAGGACTATTCAAAGCTTAATGCAGAAATTAATAGACCAAATCGAGATCACAAGTTCCGGTCAGAACTTATATTTCTCCATTTAAAACATTCTATACTCTCTAATAATTTAATACTTGAGTCCACAAAGGTACAACAGAATTGTCTATTAGGGCGACATTAATAGACGAAATTGAAATCGAAAGTTTAGACTTAAGCATTAGTTTTCCCATATAAAACAATACGCAAAATCTACATTTAGGTCCACAGAGGTATAGCGATATTGTCTATTATTTTCGACCTAATCGTCAGGTCTCGTTTCCAGATCCCTGTGCACAGAGGCAGCGAGTCCTACTACACGACCTCAAACGATCTCTCCTCGGATTGGTTCGGAAAGGACGCAATAGGAGACTTTGAGTTTCCGGACCCGCCCACCATGGCGGATGCTAGTGCGGAACACGGCGTTATGGCCCTACTCAGGCTGGTCCGACAGTATGCGGGTAAACCGCACCACTATCTTAGATATAGAACGCCAAAAGATAATAATAATATCGCTCTACTTATACTGCCCGTTTAGGATTTTAATTTCCAGCACCCCGAAGTAATGAGAAATCGGTTTCGGGGCAAAATTGAAACAAACGATCCTCTGGGGCGTTTGAGGAAAAAATTTTCCCTCCATTTAAAAAAAAAAATTTCCAGCAGTAAGCCCAAGATCGAACCCGCTACCCCTGGATTCTCAGAGTGGCGGCCTTTACTACTGAGCTACCGGTGAAAGACAGAAGATAGGTTGCGACACCTAAATGAAACTAGATCATTTAATTTACATTCAATATATTTGTACATTGCGGGTGGGAAATTTTTATTCCTTAAGTTGGATACCAAGTAGTTTCAAATTTTTGTACACCATTATTTTTAAAAGTCTAATTCGCATCTCGTCACCCACTGACGTAACCTTACCTATGTCGAGAATTGGATCCTACTATACCAAATACATGTAATATTTGTAATGGAAAACCCCATTATGTCCATCATCTTTTCAAGTAGGACAGTAAGAGTGGTGAGGTACCACTTTTACTGTCCTGGACCTATGGTATAACGTATAACCCGAAGAAGGTTGCATCTTTTCTAGAACTTGAACAACCCAATCTGAATTGACTTGTCTGTTGCCGCTAGAAAAATAACCTTACCTTTCATTTCACTCAGGTCATATCTCTCTCATCTGTCTTGGACCACTCACTAATGTTGCTCATGCCATCAAATTGGATCCTACGTTCTTAGAAAACTTGGATCAACTCATTGTCATGGGAGGATCTGTCAAAGGTGACCTATTATTGTATGACGTAATTGTATGACCGACGGTCTAATTAGGTACTAATCATAGGACTGAAAAGGATTGAAAAAAAAACAGAAAAAGCTGAACTTAGATTGAAAAATAAAACAGAAAAAGCTGAACTTAACTTTTACAAAGGCTTTTCTTGGTGGTATGTGTGCATCAAAGGAATTTCTCTTCATTCTGAAGTTGATATCAGCCTAGGAATAGGAAGAAAATAGCTTTGAGACGGGGAAGTGATACAGAAAGATGTTCCCTATGTTGTGGACCGTTACTGAGAGATTACATCAGAATTTTGTCTGTGGCACTTAAAGACTTGGGTACACAATCATTTGAGCTACAAGTATTATTGAACGCGTTATGATAATTACTATTAGTATTTAAAAATAATATAAGTTTAATGTGGGTAACTGGGTGGGTAGCTGGTACGATTCTCAGCGAATGGAGGGTAACACCCCCGTCCTGATCAGGACGTTAAAAGCAAATAGAATCATTGGCGTTAGGAAGGATATTCAGCCATAAAAAAAGTGCTCCACCCTACCAACCTCAACCATGAAGTGAAACAATGTCGACTTAAATAGCAACATAAGCTAATATAGTATAAAGGCAAGGGAGATATAATAATATTAACTTTAAAGAGTGCAAAGCATAAAGCTAGTGAGCCCAAAACTTTAAGGATATAACCTACTCAAATAAATACTACAGGTATGAACATGAACCCATGCACACAAATCCTTTTGTTATGAGGTGTAAATAGATTAGAAATAGACAACCCAAACTTGTTAATGTATATTTTGCAAATATAGCCCGAGGTCATCTTACAATTGTCAGATAAAAAGAAAGAAAAGTGAGAAAATAAAAAAAATAATTAAAAGGCTTAGCTGAATGTCCTTAACTTTCAGTACTTTCCACTTCCAGGTATCGGCAACGACAGCCCAGGAACAGAGTTCAACATACGTCGTGATCCTGACGCAGCCTCCCTGGTGTTCCAGTACAGTTCTCTGAGGCACCCTGTATATCTCATGCCCTGGGAAACCTGCCTGGAATCCAGGATAAGCAAAGTGAGATACCAACCAGACCGTTTCTTTCATTTTGGTTTAACTTCAAAGGGTTGGGTGGAAGAGATTGCCACAGGCAATAACCCCGCCCTTTGGGTAGAACATAACTTCTACTTCATTCTCTTTTTTTTCTTGTATATTTGCTTAATCTTTTTGTTTTTCTTTATATTTCATTGTATTCTACTGTATATACTTTTTGTTCTACCTAATAAAGCTTTAAAAAAAAAAAACTGCTTGGTCATTTCAATGGTCATTGTCATACCACGACGAGGGTTTTACTCTCTGGAAACTCACAAACCAGCTGATCAAATTAACCTCACCCAGTCTAATTGGGAACAGAAATAGCCAGCATCACGAAGGTTCGAATTTGAATGGTCACCCATCCAAGTCCCAACCTCGCTGAGTGTTAATTAACTAGAGTGACAGAACGAGAACTGGAGTATTGAACGTGGATAGACTGACGCGACGATTGCTTTGATATGATTGGAGGAGGAAAATATGATGAAGATGTCCTTATTTATAGTCAGGTCGAGGCCTATGCTGACAGTCCTGAAGTAATGCCAGAACAATACGAAAATGAAGGGGTTTTTAACCGTTAAAAAACCCTTTTCGCTGGTTCACGGGAATTTACCTAGGCCGGCGCCGGGAACTTCACGATTCGGCCCAAATTACCTGAGTAGACCTTTTCCATAGCATGATTTGGCCTCAGAAAAACACAACATGATTCGTCCCAAAACAAACTATCAAGTTTTGATCCCTCACAAAAAATCCAACTTTAATTCCAACTCGCCCCCGGCACCCGTGTTTCATGCAAACTTTCCTCCTTCTCTATAAAAAAAGATTCTCTCCCAGTGCACTACGACTGTCCTCAGTCACAGAGCGCTGTGAAAAGCTCTTGCCTTTATTTCGAATATACATATAGATACTGTGTACATTCGAAAGTCACTGATATTATACTCACTAATCCATCTCTCTTTCTCCGTACTGGTACGTCCTAGGAGGCTGGAATTTTGTATGTAAGTATTGTAGGAGCCTTTTATGTCTTAGATGCGCAATGCGCACTATGAAAGGATTTTCCAAATATTCCAACTGGGACCCAAGCCACGAGGGAAGTAAGAAGGCCGCGTATACATATGAAATTTCATCACTGATTCTCCGTACCTAGCAGTGAATTTCCGGTGGCTGAGATTTTGGGTGAAGGTTCATTTTATCTTCTGGATGTTCAATTTTTTTTTTTTTTAGGAAGAGGAGGTAAATCTTATATTAATTCAAGACGAACACCAAAGACTACCTGTCTTTGATGAACAGTGTGAGTTTTGTAAGCGGAAATTGGTGCTTAATACCCACTAAAGTCCTCCTCTCCCCCTAAGAACACTTGACCCCGGAACCGTTCATAGAACATTACTTCGGTTGTCAGGTGCTTTAGGATCAACTTTGTGATACCTGTTGGATATTTCGAGAGGCTCTATCTTCTTTCTCTTTACTATTTATTATCTGTTTAATCATTTTCTCTATGTTCTTCCAGCTTTCTTCTCTTCTTAGCATCTTTTCTATGATATTGTCTTTTGTTAACTGTCCTCCTTTTTGGGTACATTCTTCTCGTATTGCTTCGAATTTTTTGCAATAAAAGATTTTATGTTCCGCATTGTCTTTGACATGTCTGCAGAAAATGCAGTTTTCATCTGGAACTTTTTTGATCTTAAATTGGAATGATCTGAAATGTCCATGTCCACTTAAAAACTGAGTTAACTCATATGTAAGCCTTCCATGTGTTCTTTGTGTCCAGCTTTTCAAGTCTTTTATAAGAGCCTTGGTCCATTGGCCTTTATTTTCTTCTTTATTAACAAAGTATTTTTAAATGTTCCAGCAAGAACCGTAAAAACCACGTTCACAAACTTTTTAGAAGCAACTGTAGTGAAGCTTGTATATATTTGTATAACTATAGGTAGACCTCATTAATACTCCTCAAAAATCTTCTTTAATACAGCAGTTATTTTGGTACATGTGGTTTAATTATAAAATAAATTAAACATCCTCCATTGATGGTTCATCTCACAAATCCCGCGCTAGCCAGATTACCATATTGGTTGAGTGGAAGAGCACACATATAAGATCTCTGCCACTTTAAATAAAGCCTTAAAAACTAGATTAGCCCTCTGCCTCTGAGCCATACACATCAACGTTTCCACCTACAGGAATGGCGGAGAACTGGCCTGGGGTCTATTGCGTCGCCTCTCATGGAGTTCATGAACAAGGTTGAAGGGGTGGAACTGAAGAGGAACACGACTGACTGGCATGCACCCGACACGATGGCAGTTCTGATTTCCCTGAGGCCTGAGTTCATAACCAGGATAGACACTGCCAAGGTGTATGTGTGTACTGAGGGGAACCTGGGACGAGGAGTCATGCTACTGGAGAGGTAAGCCATGGTTATGAAGAGTTCATCCAATTTGAAAGTTTTATCAGTATAAATAATAGAAACAAAATAATAAATAATTATTATAATTAAAAATAATAAATACTGATTAGAATCAGTATAAATAATAATTGGATGTTCAAATTTTAAAATAGAATACAGTCAAACCTGCATGTAAGAGAACAATTTTTAGGTCAAATTTACCACTCTATAAGGGAAAATAAACTTTTTACAAGAGAAACCTGGATAAAAGAGAAAAGAAATTCCAGGTTCGATCTCTTATATCCAGGTTCAACTGAGTTAATGATATAGATGAAGTACTAAATAAAAAGCTATAATAATATGAACCATTTCGCATCTGTTTTTAGGAAAGACAAGGCTGGCAATGCAAGAGTTGTTGAAGAGATCAACGTGGACTTGCTCAGAAAAAGTCTCCTGAGAGCTTTCCGTGCATGATATTGTGAAATTGTCAAATAATGTACTGAAAATGCTGAATCAGCTGATGGCACGTTGATTACGCCAGTAAACACTCAATGCAACGTCAATCATGAAGAGGACAAGGACTGGTGACCCTCTGGGCATTAAACTCATCTATTATAAATTATAAACATGATTTAATCATGAAGTTCCTGCCGCAAATATTTTTTTGGGGGGCAAATCTTAGGTTTCGTTTAAAAGTTCAGTGTCTCTTAGTCAGTAATATTTAATACATTGTCAATATTATTAATCGCATTTCATCTGCCTCTTAAATGCGAATTTAAGTTTTGATATTTTAGAATATTTTCATCCATACAGATCGAATGTCATAGCAAATCTTCCTTCCTGATTTTCAATTTGACCGATTGACTTCTAGAAATCCACCTCTGCACAATGAAATGCTGCTGCTTGAAAGTAATAACTGATGAATGGGAAAGACTATGGAATGATGCTCCAGTAACCATGCTGACCTACCATGCATCAGAACCTCTCCACATGGTTTCAACTTGCCCTGGAAAAATTGGACGACACTAAATTCAGGTTACAAGGCCGCCGCCTTATCGATCAAGCTACTGAGGTCGGTGTATAGTAGTTATTGTAAAATGTCGTACAATAAAATATATAAATAAAAAATAAAGCATAGAAGATATTGATTTACTGTCATCAATTCAATATTACTTAGTTCAAAATAATTGATCGTCTAAAGACTACATGGAGTAAGTAATACAGTGATAAGTTTGAATAAATTATTCAACTAGTGATGAACTCACCCTACATAAAATCCAGTCCACTGCCACTTGGAGGTTCCAAGTCAACAACTAAATTAACCTAAATGAAGGGGGTTTTTAGACCTTAAAAATACCATCTCGCTGGCTCACAGGAATGAATTTACCTACGCCGGTATGCAAGTCAAATTTTTCTCCTTCTCTAAAACAAAATAAAATCCATTTACATTATTTCATAATACCAACGTCTGGGCCAAATTTGGTTTTTAGATGCGTACTAAGAAAGGATTTTTAATAATACCCAAAAGGACCGCAGCCACAGGCATAAGCTATATATAATGGCAACAAAATGCCAGATTTTAGCTAGATGTCTATATAAAAAAAAAGACCCAAACCTCCGCCCTGGGCAGTGGGCAGTTTCCCACTCTGCCCATGCATAAATATATGCCCGATTTTTTTTTATTTTATAAATAATAATAAATAAGAGTGATGTAAAACCCCAATAAACGACAAAATATAGATACTGATGAATTTTGTAAATGAAGCCAACCAACAGAGATATCAGTAATTTAAGTCACACTAGTACATAAGTTATAGTGGCTTTAGAGTTTTATTCCTAGGATATTATATGGTAAATATTCAAAATTTGTGTGAAACCGAAATTTATTGTTTTTGTGTGAAATTTGAGCAAAAGTTATAGTCAAGTTTTAAGCAAACAAATAAGATCTCTCCTAGAAGATGTCTAATTGTTCCACATTAGATCTACTTAGCAAGGAACTGTCTCACTATATGAATATTAGCCCAGAACTGACAGACATAGAACTGTTGACTACCATGATGCGATGCATAGCCAAGCTCAATATTCTGCTACATGTGCACATGACAGAGGAGGCAATACCCGGGGAAATCCAGCATCTTGTCAATCAGGTGCAGAGAAAAATTCAAACATATGACAGACAACAACTTGTAGTGGCAAAACATCTCATGGAATCATTTCTATCAAAGAGATATTTTAGCTAAACTACTAATTGGTGAAAATTCTGTATGTCATATAAAGAATGAATAAATTGAAAACTATGGTTGGGTGGAAGAGCTCCTTGAAGGAGAATCTTGCCATATAATTGAATTGAATTGAATATATTTATTTGTAATATTATGTTACAAAGGGTTGGCATAAAATACAATAATTACAATAAAAACTTAGTGATATGAAAATACATAAATAAGAGAAAAGCTTATAAAATACATAATAAAAGATTAAAATGCATAGTTCAAATACCGCTTAAGAAACAAATATCTCATTTAATGCCATATGACATATTTTATACATTTTCATCGAATTCCTGATAAAGATTCTTTATGAAATTTCTTTCTTTGGCCGCTCTTAAGTAAAAAGACACCAAGGAATCTATAGTTTCACTATCCTGTCCAAATAATTTAATTGTGTTGAAGAATGAATACAAATTAACTATTTTACCTTTAAGAAAACTTTGTCTTATTCCGCTAAGAATTGGACAAAAACAGAAGAAATGGTAAATTGTGTCATCAGTTTTTGTATTACAAAGATCACAAACTTTATCATAGAATGATGATTTGATGTCACCAAGAGATATACAAGAGAATCTTTCACCTGCTAACCTGAGTTGAGCCAGAAACCGGAGTTTATAAAGAGGTAGATTAATATCAAGGTAGGCAGGGATATTTGTCAAGTTCACTATGTATTGAAAGGAGCTATTGTAATGTGATTCCTCAATTCTGGCAATGTCTTGAGCCCTTAGTACACTCTTCATTTTAACAATGATGTTATCAAAGTTTTCTTCGACGAATCGAACGTCTTGACGATCCCAAACCTCCTCAAAATCAAGATCCTGTAAAACAATGCGTAATTGGGTACACCAGTTGTATTTTACATCATGAAAAGACATTGATTGCATTTTTACAAGTTGATTATAACACCTCTTAGCATATCTATCTTGGTCTAACTTCATAATTTTACACCATAATGCTAACATTTTCTTGAATATAATAATTTTAAGCTTGAATATCCCCAATTCGATTCTCAGGAAATGTCCTGGAGTACTACGAGGTAAGAACAATATAGACTTATAATATTGTGATTGTACCTTCTCCACTTCCTCACAATACCTCCAAGCCCACACCTCAGAGCCGTAGAGAGAAGTTGCTGACACCATTGACTCAAACAACTTACTCCACGACTCTAAGTTTGAAATTTTAGACCGCGCTACAATTTCGCAAATTTTAGTTGTGGCTAATTTACCTTTTACACAGGCTTGTTTTGCGGCCAATGGAAAGAGGCCAGAGGGAGAGAAAGTCACTCCCAGGTACACAAAACTATTCACTATTTCTAGTGTTTCTTGGCCATAGAAAAATACGTGTTTTTTGGAAATATTTCCCGCTTTCCTAAATATAACTACCTTGGATTTAGGAACGTTAACAGTGAGTCCATAAAGGTCACAATATTCTTTTAACAAATTTAATGTTCTTTGAAGTTCTATGGGAGAGTTTGCCAAAATTACCATATCGTCGGCATAAAATAAAGTCAGGATTGTAAGTGTATTATCTATGTTGACACCTTCCATGCCTCTTCCTCTCAAAAAAACTTCAAAGTCCGATATGAAAAGATTAAAAAGCAAAGGAGACAGAGTGTCCCCTTGCAAAATTCCCTGTTCGACTTTTATGTCACTGGTGGACGACTTTCCGGGTCCCGAACTGTTTGATGAGGAGTTACTAGTTGATGAGGAGTTAGTAGTTGGTGAGGAGTTAGTAGACTTGAGAACAACTCTAACCTGTGCATTTTTATAGAAATTCCTAAGAATGCTTATAAATTTGACACTCACACCCATTTTATGTAGCTTATACCAAAGTATTTCGTGTGAAATTCCATCGAACGCCCGCCTATAGTCCACGAAGGCGGCAAATACCTTTTTCCGGGGCAAACGAAGATTGATCTGAATCAAGGTCGAGAGTGTGAAGATCTGGTCAACACAACCCCGCCCTTCCCTGAAACCGCCCTGATTCTCGGGAAGAATACCCGCCTCCTCCGCGTACGCTGTTAGACGTCTGAAAAGGATTTGTGTAAAAAGCTTAGCAATTACATTAATAAGGGAAATACCTCTATAGTTGCTAATCTCCCCACTATTCCCCTTCTTAAAAAGTAGAAACATCAGAATGTTAGACCATCTTTCTGGGACACACTCTGTATCTATTATCTTGTTAAAAAGCGACAATAAATTGTTTTTCCAAAGTTCAGGGAGATTCTTCAAAAGCTCATAAGTCAATAAGTCTTCCCCGCCCGCTTTCCTATTCTTGCAATTCTTGAGAGCGAAATCTAATTCGCCTAGAGATACATGACCGTCCAGCATTATGTTAAAAACCCCTACTGCGTTAATAACTTGTGACACTTCTTTACTAATATTAGGGTGGATGTCTGCATCACGGGAAAACACCTCTTTGAAATGGCTTTCTACCGTATCTACGTCAATGTCTACGGGTTTCCGAACTCTGTGAGAATAACTTTTGACAGCTTTCCAGAATTCTGCGGAGTTTTTCACATTGCAGAGTCTCTTAAGCATTTCATCCGTATAGTTGGATTGCTTTAATTTTAGCAGCTCGATGTACTCATTTTTAGCTTTAATATAGACATTAAGTTTGTCCGGACAAAAACTCGACCTTTTGGCCGCCCTAAATTTATTAGTCATAGTCCATCTTGCGCTTTTACATTGACAATCGTACCACGGCTTTTTATATGTATTCGAGT
The DNA here is from genome assembly GCA_024516035.1 of Bactericera cockerelli. Classification (NCBI taxonomy): domain Eukaryota; kingdom Metazoa; phylum Arthropoda; class Insecta; order Hemiptera; family Triozidae; genus Bactericera; species Bactericera cockerelli. The sequence continues at coordinate 38,433,559 of CM044958.1, forward strand.
TAAAATTACTTTTATCTTTTAACATATTAAGGTTGTCACATACCTCTAAAATAGCTTTTCTTATGAGATCATAGCCCGCATCTGGTGAGAGTTCCACCATATTAACTGTAGCTATTTTTAGCAAATCATGCATATATTGACCTTTGAGATCATTCTTCCATAATATTCTAGGTCTATTAATCTCCTCGCACGATTCTACTAAACCCGGGTGAACTCTTATAAGGGATAAAATACAGGGTAAGTGGTCAGACCTCAAGAAAAAGTCAGAGACCAAAAAGTCAACCACCAGGTCAAGTCCAGAGATATTAGAGCAGACAAGATCCACACAACTTTTTCCGGTTTTATCTACGTAGGTATAGTTAGCTGGGTTATCACCCACCGACCTACCATTCAGTACAAATAAACAACATTCATCTAAAATACCTACGAGTCTTCGACCGGATGTGTTGTAAGTTTTGTCCTCACTATCTCTAGTATTCGACAGCTGAGTGCCCTCAAAGTACTCCTCAGTACTTTGGTTTTCCAAACCTATTCTTGAGTTTATGTCCCCACCCACGTATAAAGGATAAGAATAATCACATGAAATATTAAAAATGGCATTCTGAACTTGAGAGAAAAGTGACAGGGGGGAATTGGGTGGCATATAGATGGAACCAAAAATAATATCAAGTGGTTTTACTAAAATAAATAGCCCAAATATATCTGAAAATATTTGATTTACCTCGTAGTATTTTTTATAAAAACAAAGTAAACCTCCTTTGTTCCTACCCTGGATCTCAGTTCTAGTAGCTGGAGTACAAATACAGTGATAATCTACTAACGATTTATTTTCATAGCTCAATAACCAAGTTTCACTTAAAAATAAAAAATCAAATTTCGAGATTTCGTGTTGATGGTTAGACACAAGTAGGTCCAAGTTAGTGGGACCTCTAACATTCAGCCAACAGAGTTTTAGGGAATCTTGGGTTGATTGAGTCCCTCGGGAAAAATTAATTTTGAAGTATCGGCGCTAGGTACTCTAGGTGGGTTGAGAATAAATTTTTTCACACTCCTTGTAGTGTCCTCACGCTCAGGGGGAGTCCGCTTCTTGTTCGCCTCACTCATCTCGTAGTCCTCCCTGTCCTCAGGAGTGGGGGTGGGGTTGTTCACCGTGTTGACCGTTGCCTGTACTTGAGATGAAGAACCGGAAGCCTCAGAAACGTGTGCTTGAGTGGTTAATTGGTCTAGAGTATAAGCCACATTATTTATTATTAGAGTTTTATTCCTAAGCTTACAATCTGTCCCTTTGTCCTTGAGTTCGTTCCTGTAAGCGAGCAGTCTTCTTTTTTCTGCTCTGTCTTCTGGTGATAGATCAAAGTCTATAGCTATTTTAGTTCCTTTGAGCTTAATAGACTGGCTCATTGCTATACGTACCAAGTGAGGAGAGCATAGGGAGACAATTAGAACATTTTTTTTGGGACCTACCATCCTTATATCATGAATATCATACGGTCGCACACCTGTAATAGCAAGTTTATTAGTCAGAAGGTCCAAGACCTTTTCTCGAATAATTCGGACAGGTTCTCCAGCTAACTCTTCCATGTTATAGACTACAAGATTACTCTTAATATCTCTTTTGAAGCTCTGAACCAGTTTCTTTTCATGTCCCGCCAGGATATTTTGCACTTCCAAATTCTTCACTTCCTGATGTCTCTGAAATTCTGTTAAATTATTTTTGATATCAGTAATTTGCGAGGAGAGAGAGGTAATAGCTGCCATAATATCCGAATTTGTAGGTTCATTTGGCGTCGTCATTGTGCCATACAATGTAGCGTTACTGCAAGTTGCGCGTAACTAAGTAGGTACCTACTCTAAGAAACTCGTAAAGTAGGAATGAGGGATATTATAGGTATCGATGGGAGAAAGTATGATTTCCCACTTTTTATGAAAAGTCCCTCTTGTTTCTCAGATTCTTAGTGGCAACACAGCAATTTGACCGGTAAACTTATCAATGCCTTATTTTATAGAGTTGGTAACACTGACCAGTTTGAATTGTAACGAAAATTCAAATTGTAATAGTCTTGATAAAAGTTAAAGCGGGTACAGTGACTGCTCACGTGATGACGTAGTCTTAGGTGAGTCGAACCATTCAATGACACAGCTTATAACGCACGGCGTACCCAGTTATCACTTGCTCATTAACACAGGGAATATGTATCAGCTGCTGGGCGTTGATGACGTCATTATTAAATTACCAAATATTTGTTGTCTTTGTTGGTTATTGAAATAAATGGACGCCACGACCAAATACTGCAGATACAGATTTAAATCTTCGTAATGGTGGAAAAAACTTACAGTAGGTACAAGCTCGATCACTCCTCATAAACTTTACTATCCAAACTTTAAATTGGAACACAATTATTTAGTGAAAAAGGCATAAAACTTAATTTTAACACAATTTAAATATGGAGCACGAACAAAAGTATCTTTTCTTCACGGCACCAGGTTTGCCAACCATCTTGCCATATAAAAGAAAGCCAAAAAAAACTCGGCCTCGGCCTATCGCTTCTCGGCCTTTTGGCTAAGATCAAAGTGTAGTATCTGTTCTTATCAGCTTAATATCTTGCCATATAAAAGAAAGCCAAAAAAAACTGTACGTATTAAGAAAAAGTGAATTTGTTATCAGAAAAGGTTATTATTTTTTTTTTTTTTTGGGTTTAACGTCGCTTTCAAACCCAAATTGTTAAATATCATCCATAAATCTAAGACCATAGTGTCATTGTGCAATAGATAACAATGCATTCTGCGTAGCTAAATTAGTCTCGAACTAAATAGAAGATGAAATATACCTTTTCCCTGACAAAAATAGCAATATTAAGTTGGCCATTTAAATCTAAACTATATAGGTATTTACCAAAATGGCTTTCGAATAATACATAATGTACTGTACTTTTTACCTCACAGAATTTCACCTTTTTTTTGTTGTTGTTGGAATTTCACTATTTTCGGAGCACTGTGCCACAATTCTTACACATGTAACAAGTTAGAAATTTAGACACATGAAATTTAAATGGGTAAAAAGGAAGATGAGGATGAACGCAAAGTAAAATTGGAAGCTAACTCATTAGTCTATATTTCTAAATTGTAAACTGGCTTGTAACATGTAGAATGGTTGTTACACAGGGCCCAGACATCAATTGGAATCTTAAATTATAAAAACATGCAGAATCTCTATTACATTATAAAAATAAAAACAACTTACTTTTTAGTCAGTGAACAGAAGGTAGAAGATGTCAACAGGATTTATATTTTCAATACAAAAAGTATTACTTATGATTATTAACAGATTGGGCTTGACAAACAAAATTTACAAGAAGTAGGTCTTGGGGCGACGGGGTGAGAACAGGTTCATTCTGTTCACATGTTGGATACGCTTGGGCAGAGGGAATCGGATGCGAGAGTCGTGGAATTGTTTGACCAGAGGACGACGGCAAGCAGATGCTTTCACCACTTCTAATTTGATGATCTGTGAGAAAGAAAGTTGAAATAAGGGTGAGAAATTTATACAATTTGTGTACATCAGTGTATTGTAAGTGAAACACTAGGAATAAAGTTTAAATAGTAACTGTGAGGCCAGCAATTATAAACCATTTTTTGTAATGAGACGACTCACACTAGGCAGCCATGATTTATTGGCTGTCTAGTGGTTGATCATAGCAGCCTATTTTTTTCCAACAAGTATGGATAAAAGAAAATTCATTTTCTTGTTCAATATAAATGGAAAATTTGTGGTCTGTGTGGTAGCTGTCTATACTGAATAGTCTTTCTCTGATTGGAAAGACAAAAACTTTTAGTTTTCTTAGGCCTTTTAAGCTAAAATCAATTAGAGCAACAAATAACTGTATAATTTGACAATCTTTACAACTATTGTATTAGGACACCCTCATTGGTATATAAATAAATCTAATCTAACAGTTCATAATAATATATTACATAGTCAATTTTTTACCTGGATACTGTGGGCTCTGGCTCTGTGTCTGGCTCCCATATCTCTGTAACATTGAGTGACAGCACCAGACACTGACAGATCTCTGTATTCACGGTACATGTTGTGAGTGCCACTTCGGGAGTCATATCTCAACCAAATTCCAAAGTTCTTGATTTTTGTGGGGGATTTTTCTGAAATCTATGAAAAAGAAAAGGTCAGACTATTGTTAGCAAAAACTTAAAAATGAGAAATACTGTAGTTTAAAATTCTACAGTTACACATAGGTAGATAAGATAGGCAAAATTGCTTAGTTACTCAGTTTAAGTGGTATTTTTAGGACAAAATATATTATTAACTATCCATATATTTTGTTTCACTCCAAAGAGTTTTAGTAACTATGTTGGACTTGAGTTTTTGGTCCATATTTAAGTATGAAATTAATATTGCAATCCTATTTATTAAAGAGGGATCTGTAACACTCTGAGTCTTTGTCTTAGTTTAGAAATACGAACTTACAAAAGCTGGATCAGAAATAGACTAAATCAAAAGAAAACCTTCCTTGATATATTGAAATTTATAGCAAAAAGAGCAATATTGAATGGATGCCTAAAACTCACAAAAAAAGACTGGAATATTGTCTTAGGACTTAGACAATCTAAGGAAATGATAAAAGAATAAATAAAAAAAACAACAACCCAGAAAAATACATCTGGGTAGAACAAACAACACTGAAATAGTTGGACTACTAACTGGTCAATGTTTCCTGAGAAAACACTCAAACACTATTGGGGTATACAATGGCACAATTGAGTGTAGGAAATGTGATGAGAGCAAAGAAATGATCTCTCACATCCTAATAAAGTGTCCAACACTTGCACTTTTACATAAGTTTCCAAACTCTCGCATACCTAGAAAAAAAAGCTGGAAACAATACACTCTGAACCCATAAACACCTGCTACTTTTTAAGTGTAGCAGACGTTTGTGAAAGTGAAGGGTAAGCCAAATGGGGTGCAAAAATTCAACAAAAATAGGTTACAGGACAAGAATTTCCTCAATGGGCACAACAATAAGATTTACCTCTATTCAGGATTTTTTCTGTGGAATGAGATTAAGAGTAATATATCATTAAAAGCAAGTGCTTTTGAACTGAAATGTCAGTCAAGGCAGTACTTTCTTTCGGCTTGTTGAAGGTTGTGCTAACTTGTATGAAGTTTCAATAATGGATATGACAAGACAACAACCTGCAGAAATTATAACAAAAGAAACTTACCAGTTTCAGGGACACTAATTTCTCCAGTACTCTTCTTGAATTTCTTCAACTGCCTCAAGAAGTACCAAAACCTAGACTTGGCTACAATGTCATCAGGAGCAAATATTCTCATCTTGTACAGGGGAGTGATGTGTTCCTTTTCAGTGGGCAGTTTGCGTCCAATGACCTCATATTCTTTCAACTATAAAAGAACAAAATGTGACATTTAGATAACACAGAGATAATGAATTTTCACATTAAAATTATGTGAAATGGATAGATAAATAATTTTGCAATAACCCACTCTATAGTTAGGCCATAATTTATTTCTTGTTTTGATATATATTATTTCTTTTTCTTCTTTAATTGTATTTTTTCTTTTTTTTTGTAATTTTTATTTGTTCTATACATAATTATGTCTGTTGTCTAATAAAGAATTTAATAATAATAACCAGAAGATGCTCAAACATCATTGGTAAGCTGAGTAATTTGACAAAATTAGATGAACCATTTAGACCATGGTACATTTCATTCATCAAATATATTCTTTCCAAGGACAGCAAAATAAATAAGACATGATGAGTTACTTGCAGAATTAAAGTAGTTGCATTTGTGGATGCATTGATAGTTGAGTGGTTCAGGTACAAGTCCGTTATCCAGGTAGCACAAGGATTCATAAGTTTGAATCGCACCCATTATATGATTTTTTTCTCACATATAGTGACATTGAGCATATTTATAATAATAGCACCTGAAGAACTGCTGGAATAATGGGAATTCTAATAATATTCTTTAGTGAAGCTAACCACCACTAAGGAAGGTTATAGTGCTTTTTCTGAAACCTCAGGAGTGCTAATATTATGTAGTCTCAATTACTCATAAGAAATCCATTTGCTGGGTGGTATTATGAACCAATAGATCCCTACACTACATGGATCTCTGACTTACTGAACCACTTAACTACCTATGCATCAAAAACGACTTGCCATCGAAGAATTGACTTCAATGTTCTATCTGTAACTTTTAATAAAACTCCTATAATTATATAAACCTTCATATTATAAACAAGCATCTATACACCTATGCATTGTGGCTAGTAGTCATCTACCTTCCCTGCTGAGTGTTTAGTAATAGTTTCAAACTCCCTGTAATAGCCTAAATCAATTCCCACTGGCTGTACAATGGAACTTTGTCTGTGTAAGGTCATGTGAAGTGGTTTATCTCGGTATGTGAAGCTTTTAAGCACCATTTGCATTCTATCTACCTCAGATAGTGTGTTAGAGATATTGAGGTTACTAGGCCGGGCATGTTTTGAGGGCAAGATCACTCTTTGTTTTCTTTTAGAAAATGCCCCTGTATAAGATTGGCTTAATATAAGGATTATAGATACTTACCAGACCTTTAGGCCTTCATTTTGGTTGATAAATGGCTAATTCACAACGTGTTCACAAGCTCCCAACGTTTCTAAAAGAATGAAGTGTTTACTTTTATTCTTAACAAACTTCACGAATGTAATGTCAACAACATCCATTTTTCAGATTTGATAAATTTTGCCATCTTCACATCATATGGCTTAATGCAAAGAGAAATAAGACAGTCAAGGCACTGGAACTTCTTAATAATGCACACAGATTTCTCTGTGTAAATCTGTCGCGAAAAAATCCTAAGAAAAATAAAAGAAACTACTTTAGTCCACCTAGGTCTAGCGGTAGCATGCTCGACTTGCACTGCAGTTACCCAGGTTCAAATCCCGGCGTGGTTGAAATTTTCCACTTCGTAATATAAAATTGGAATACAACGAATTATCTGTAGAATAAGGAAATTAGATTGTTTTGAAAGTTTTTGGAATAATTGCTTTACTATACATGGTACATTTCTGTTATTGTTTAATATCTTCTGGGGAACACATTAATTTTGAACAACGGAATATTTCAGTTTAGGCCGTAGATCAAATAAAGAGTATAAATTAATGATATTTGCTGCAAATAGTCAATGACACATGCTTAAATAATTTATTAACCCGTTTTCTCAAACTTTGATGGTAGATGGGCACGACCCCGACGTTTGCTAACTATTTCTCCCCATTTTCTTGTTTCCTGCAACTTCAAACGTTTCAGCCGTGAGAGTACAAATAAATAAAATGGGTAAAAAAAATTGGTATTTTATTGAAATATAATCAGTATAAATTTATTATAAAATTAATTAATAAAAATAATAATAGAAAAGAAAAATGATAGAGAGGTATTAAGTGACCGATAAATAAATAGGAAAATGAATCAGAAATTTTAGTTCATATACTTAGCATCGGTTTTCCCCGTTTAAGACAACACTCAAAACTTACAGAGGTATTACAAAAATGTCCATAATTCCGCCATTTACTTCAAATTATAATAGGCACCCAATGGTTACCAAATTTTTGTGCATAATTATTCGTCGAGCTTCTGAATTTGGCAACATTGTATGATCACGTTTTCTACCTCTCCCTCTCCCCCACAAGAGTCAAAAGTCACGTTTTGTAATTGGTCATCACGTTCACGTCTAATCATAAACAAGCTTCAGGCGGAGCGGCCATTTTGAATTCACATAGCAGAAGCCAAGAAGTGAATCGCGGTGTCGGCCCGTTGAGTTGAAAATTCTCTTTCCTTTGGATCAATATGTCGTAAGTAATTTTATCCCTGATTATCTTATTATTTCCTTCTCATCGAATGTCTCTGATTATTATCCCCTGATATTGACTATACGAAAATTTGAAACTCCGATTTTTAACACTGTCAAACCAATAATTTCTAAAGGATTGGCTGTAGATTTTAGTAGAATAGTTCCAACAAAGCTAAGCTTTAACTCACACATTTACTTATATTCATTTCAAATAACCTATAGCCAACAATACAATACTATGTGTCATAGAACTAAACTTTTCTCTCCATCGAAGTATCAACGCGAGGGTCCTGCCTTTTAAAGTTTGCTTCAACATTTCTTTGTAAAGCAGTTATGCCGCAATGATCTGGAGTATTCCACGGTGATCTGGAAGAAATTTAATAAAGGATACCTCTTAGATGGGGAATACTAAACTTATGGGCTTATGATCACTAGTTAAGACTGGTTGTTCACTGGTAGGACGACAAATGTAATAATATCAGCATCAATAAATGCATGATAATTCTGGGGCAGCAAAAGATTTTTAATTAGTCATTTTCACCATTGATAGAATCAGTGATCCATAAATCATCTATCAAAAAATGACAGTTATTGGAATAAACCAAAATATCTTCAAAAAACATCTAGCAAAGATTGATGTGGCTATTCCTGGCTAAGACCCAGGCTGAGTTTAAGAATTTCTTGTAGTTGGCTTTTGCAGTTAAAAGCTATTTGGAAAATTAACCAGAAGGCGTATCTTGATTTTATACCGAAGCATTTGGACTTGAGCAAGGGCCGGGGTCATATTAATTTAATCCTGTGTATAAATAAGTCTGAAGACTTCGAATTTTTAATTAAATATTTGAAAGCTTTTGATTAAATTGGTGAAATGGTTGGGGGTCATTAAGGGGATTACATTTTACAGGCCTAGCTTACTCTGAAACCCAAATTATAAGACCAGTTTACAATGAGGGAAAGGGAAGACCTTACATGAGTTACAATTCATTGTGATTGTTAGAAAGAATTGGAGCCAAGTTCATTATTTGACCCTGGGGCTAAATTAAAAACAAATTTGAAATTAAAATAAGTCAGTCCCGTCTCTGAGTTGTGCTACAGTGCACTGTGATTAGTTGAAACTCTGACTTAGGGGTCTAGCTTATCTTAAATATAATCCTGTTTTACAATTCAGCCCATTTGTTAATATTAAGACTCGCATTCAGTGTTAGAGTGCACATTCAGTATTGAGAGAAAACCATTTTCTCTTACAAACAATGTAGTATAGTAGTTAATACATTATTATATGAGAATTGAATTGACATTCAGTATTGAGAGAACTCTTTTTCTATAGCAATGTAGAATTGTATACATCATTATGATGAGAATTGAGGTCTGATGTTATATAAAACCTCCCCTCAGGTTGCAGGAAAACACTGTTGACATTTAATTGTGTTAACTGTTTCGAGTCCACTGAGGTACAGAAACTTATGAATTTCATCCACATACTAAATTTTCTTTATGAATGAATATTAGCATACTAAGAAATTCATACATGGTTCATTTGTTATGTAAAATGATAATTGTGTATTGGGCATATCCACTGAGGATACATATTACAATCCTTTTTCTTTGTTAACATATCAAACCCAGGATTGTGTTTCAAGGAAATGTCCTGGAATTGTTTTATTTTTTTCTTTTGGGAAGTTAAAAATGAAAAATATTTTTTTCTGTGTCTTTTCATGTACACATATCATTGAATATGATTTTCAGATATTTTTCTTTGTTGTGGTGTTCTAAATTAATTTTTGTACATCTATATCTAAATTACTATGATTATTCTTTCTTTTTATTTTGTTCCCTTTTGAAAAAGTTATTTTCAAGAAGATTTTAAGTGGATTCTTTTTTTGTTGTGTATTTTCTTTTCCTACAGGCAATAAGTAAAATCTTCTGAAGTCATTCAAGTTTCTGTTCTTAGTGGGCTCCAATTGAATCATCCATTGGTATTGTTGTACTGATTCAATGTTTGTATTGTGTGTGACTTCAGGAAATACTGAAGAAGAAATAAGTTACAATGGAAGGAGACTCTAACCCAGTGGATAGAACTGGACTGAAGAGGAAGTTAGATGAAACAGAGAGCCCACTAGAACAGGAACAAACACACACTACAATGACTGACAGTATTGATTTGAACATGCCTGTAGTTGACTCCGTTTTGGATGCTTCGGAAACACCTGCTTCTCATGAAATGGAACTGCAGGATGCTGATCTCATGACTCAAGATATTCCAGTTGCAGTTGGTGAGGATGTTCTGAATCCTAATAGTGAACAACTTGAAGGAGATACATTACAACCAGAACCACAGCCAACTGGCCTGGAAGAACTTGACTCAGAGGTTCATGCAGGTGTTGTGTTGGCCCCAAAGTCAGAGGAACCTGCTATTCCTGAGTTGAATGATCCTACCTCAGTTCCTGTCACA
>CM044958.1:38449076-38482041 GCA_024516035.1 Bactericera cockerelli
TCCTCGCGATGTTGCCAAACGTCGCCAGAGCTCCAGGCAGGTCCTTCTCACTGATGAGCGTCTGGTATTTGCCCGCACATGCGCAGTTGGTACTCATATTGTCCATCTTGATCTGATAGCAGCGCACGCACTGGAGATCTTGCAGGGTGTATGCCATCACCTGAAAAGTACCAATTATTATTTTTATAACATACCTAATTATGATTAATTCATTTATTAATAGGAAAAAAATCACAACATGAATGCTGTGTGTAATACTGCATATTGCCATACACCACAATAATCCACTAAAAGACAGAAGATAGATCAGACACAATGCAAGTTTTACAATATTCCCAAAACACAAAGAAGAAATGTAAGACGAAAATAAATAAAAACAGTGAAACCTGAAATTAAGAGAAGGATTTTCAAGTTCAATTTATTTCTATAAGGGAATATAACCTCTTAAGACAAACCTGAGTATAAGAGAAAAATTCTGATCCCTTGAGTGCTCTTATATCCAGGTTCCACTGTATGAATAATAAATATACGTGTCAGTCTCAATAAGTCTAAACAGAATAGTCAGATATGTGGTGAAATTCAGTTACAAACTTTCAGCACTGTATTTCGGCCAGCTCTACACTAACTATTTTTTCTCCTCAGTTCAGAACCTAATCGAACCATTTTCTATTCTGTTGAATAAAACTTATTCTAAAGTTTGTCTTTGTTAAAATGAAAGTCTTCTTCATTCTACAAGATATAATAATTATGTTGTTGTTGTAGCCAGCTTGACTACAGCTGGAGGGGGGAGTGATGGTCTCCAGCCAACTTTATTTCAAAGTTGGCTCGTCCTGAACCACATATTTCTATGTGCGATCAACCATCATGAGGACTTGGACTTTTCTTTATAAGCCTTTATAAGATATAAAAGCTAAACAGAATCAATATAAATGAATCCAAAAGGCCGGGATGTTGGTCTAATTACCTTGCGGTTGAGAGCGTCTATGAGGAGGTACTCGATGGTTTGGTTGGAGTAGAAGTGCTCGCACACAGGACATTGCCAGTGCAGAGTGCCGTCTTCATCCAGGACACGATGTGGTCCTTGCAGAGGTCAATGTCCCGGCAGTGGTTGCACGAGGCACAGATCACCTGTAGGCAGAGGAATTTATTTAGAAACTCTTTATTAGTAGAACATAAACATACCCAGCACCTAATTGGGAAGTATTGTGTCACTTCTCGCCCATCAGAGGGGAGGCATACTACGGGATGGGCAGGCTACAACACAGACCACAAGCGTCTAGAGTAGCTCCTGTTTCATGGCTACGAAATAAAAACGGCTATGAAACACTCATCCTTAAAAAAAAAAAAAAAAAATACGAGTATACAGACATATTTATAATGGTAAAAATTAAATATAAAATTGAGAATATTAAAAATATAAACAAGAAAAAAAAAAAAAAAACAAAATATATACATAGGATGTCCTAACTAAAGGGCTGGGTTATTGCCTATGACAATCTCTTCCACCCAACCCTTTTAGGAATCAATCTTAGAAGAAGGGAAATATGACCTGCAGATGATTTCATTTAAGAATCAGTAATGTCAACTATCGGAGATATTTTGTAATAAATAATGGCTGGGTCGAGACGACTGCTGGGTTCCAGCTCATGTAGATTTAGGGTCACGTTATCAATTTGGAGCTCAGTGATTGGGAGAAATTGATCACGTGACGCTAAATTTACATGAGCTGGGACCTAGCAGTCGGGTCTCGACCCGGCCATAAAAGAAAATTGGTAAAACTTCATCCTTATAAGTTTTTTTTTTTTAATATTTTACTGTGTCCAAGTGCGGTTAGCTATTAGAGAAGGTGGGTTTGTAGTGGGGTGAAATCCCACACCCTAGGTTAGGATGCACCTGGGTGTCTAAAAAATCCATTACTTTCCTTTCTATAGGACAAAATTAATAGATATTGGATTCATAAGATATTGTAAGAACCATTTCTTTATTGAAATAAACCTGATCGCAAGAGTTGTTCGTCTTGAGTATTTCAGAAATTGTATTGATTTTGCCTTCAATGTTAAACGTGAAAAGAAGACGTTACATTATACAATATTCGAAGAACATTGGTACATTTTTATTATAAGTTGTCAGCATCTTACCTCACTCAGTACGTACGACAAACAAGGATCAGTCCACTGAGCTTCACTGGAAAACTCTCCCACTCCTAAAATCAAAGATAGAAAATGATTAGCATATCAATAGATGATAGAAAGAAAAATATAATAGTCTAATAGAGTGTCTTCTCAGGTCACAATTGATCTAAAAAGAGGTCGGTGTGATAATTGCTGCTTCTCTTGTGGAACTCCAACCAGTCTATAATAATAGAGTGTCTGTAGTCCGTTTTAAATACGTACTTTCTTGTAAAACACTAAGCTCTGACGAAATACTCAAAAATAGACATAAATATGTAAATTAAATTTTTAAATTGTTTGGAAGTTTATTTTTCTTACGAATTAGTCACAAGGTAAGCAAGAAATAACTATTTCACGGTTAAAGAAAACGAATTCTAAGAACTAAGTGTCAAAGTACTAAGAACTAAGTGTGGAAGTACTAAGAACTAAGTGTGGAAGTACAAAGAACTAAGTGTGGAAGTACAAAGAACTAAGTGTGGAAGTACTAAGAACTAAGTGTGGAAGTACAAAGAACTAAGTGTGGAAGCACAAAGAACTAAGTGTGGAAGTACAAAGAACTAAGTGTGGAAGTACAAAGAACTAAGTGTGGAAGTACTAAGAACTAAGTGTGAAAGTACTAAGAACTAGGTGTGGAAAAACTAAGAACTAAATGTGGAAGTACTAAGAACTAAGTGTGAAAGTACTAAGAACTAAATGTGGAAGTACTAAGAACTAAATGTGGAAGTACTAAGAACTAAGTGTGGAAAAACTAAGGAAATGAAAATGCAAAAACACTGTGTAAATTTAGCAGTGTTTAAAAGGATGGTGCTGATATTTACCTATCAGCCGCAGCAGATTCCTCTTGAGTCTGGTGACCTCCTCCGTGATGCCAGTGTCCAGCTCCAGCACCTTGCACACAGACTTGACCAGCTCCAGGGCTGGCTTCAGGCGGCCGCCCCTGTGCTGCGTCCGAGACAGCAAGGCGTCCTTGGCCTCCACCTGCAGACTGGGGATCTTCTTGTGGATCTTCTCTGCCACGCGGAACATCTTCTGCGCCAGCTCCGAGTTGATGAACTCTCTGACGAACTCCACCGAGGTCTCGTGGGCCCCCACCCCTAGCTGTTGAGAGGCGACGGCCTGGCTCGGTGCCCGCCGCCGCCTGGGGGTGGCTCCCAGGGGCGTGTGGCTCTGCAGGTGCTGGAACACCTTGGATATGTAGGAGGCGACCAGCACGTTGTACTGTGCCTGGCACCCTGCCTGCTCCGGCAGGTACTCCATCATGTTCCAGCACATCATCACCTCCGGCTCCTCCTCCTCCTCCCTCTCCTCCTCCTCCTCCTCCCCCTCACTTCCATCCCTATCCCCTGCCTCCACTATCGCCTCCCCCACCCCCTGAATATTCTCGGGCAGATTCCCTTTGATACCGCCGTGGTTCCAAGGATCCAGCCACATCAAGTACAGCCAGCACTGATTGTAAGAGATGTCTATGCCGTGGAACAGCTCTTTGTTTCGAATACTTTGCACGACAAACTCCACATACCCGATGGCGTCGGCCACTGTTCTCTTGCGTGTGCAGATGATGATCTTGTGGAAGTTGGCGTACACGATGGTGGAGCCCAGGCGTTTCAGCTCAGCGATGAGTTGCATGAACAGCTTCTTCATGAGGTTGTGTAGGGTGCGCCTCAGCGCGGGGTCGTAGAGCAGGGAGTGGGGGGACCTCAGCCAGCGGTAGAAGTGCACGAGCTGGAAGTCGGCGAACACATTCTGGTCCCGGGCGATGTCCTTGAGCCAGCCACTCACCACCGCCCGCAGCACCTTGAACGCGGCGGAGCACAGCGCCGTCTCGTCATAGCTCGGCAGGGTGAGGGTCGTGCCCTCCACCATTTCCTCCAGGGACGCCTGGGGCATGGTGTCGAAGCTGATGGCGCCACTCGTGCCTTCCAGTTCATGCACTTGATGACTCTGCAGCAATGTATTCACGGCTAAGCTGTCCACATCCAGGGAGACACACACAGAAGAGTAACACCCGGGCTTATTCACAATCATACCAGAACTCTCTTCGAACTCTGTCAACATTTTATTGTCATCGGCCTCTCTTCCTCCAAGGTCTGGTTTGTCTATTTCAGACACCCACAGCACGAAGTTGTTCTTCTGCAGGAACCTTGCATAGAAAACATCCGTAGCGAACAGTGTCGCGTCCTGTGGTATGTTGCCTAGCGGCACACCATAGTAGCGACTCTGCTCTAGAATAATATTGATGCTGGGTAAGTGACTCAGGTAGTGGCCTAGCATGACTTTGCTAGCTACCCGCTGCCAGTCCATTGTGTTGTACAGCAGGTCAGGGTCGTATATGTGGATGTTGACTAGGGGGAAGTCCTGCAGGACAGGCATGCTGGCACCCAGGGTCGTGCTGTCGACACGGGACTGCACACACAGCAGACTGGGACCTCTCTTCTCTTCCTTATAGGAGCTGAGCGCTCGGCTGAGCCTCTTGTAAACAGACTGGATGTCAGTCTCGAAGTGAATTTCGAAGCTGATTTCTGTAGGAGGCAACATGTCTGGATCTTTACCTCGGGCTAGTTTACTCAACCGTTCGGAGCTGTAGACAGATCCTAGGTTCGGCATTTGATTGGAGCGCACGGTGTCCAACACGACAATCACAGCTTTGCTATTGGGTGTGAGGAACAGGCCATACCTGTGACGGGAATAATAAACAAATGTTTCTTGATATGTATTGCAAAGCTAAGTTGGTCCATCACTTGGCAAACGCGTTTCATCTTTCTTTAACTCAGTAAACTTTCTCACCATTTTCTAACTAAAATTATATTAATTTTTTAATTTGTACATTGCTCACCTCGTATGATAATTGTAATTGTAATTTATTTATTTGTACAAAATATCTTCCGATGTGGTACAAAGTCATACATAGTATAAAATAGAAAACATAAAATGCAATTTAAAATTAATAATAATAATAATAAATAAAAAAATATATGTATAAAATAAAATACTACCTAATACCAGATAATAATTATAGAAGAAAAAAAAAAAAAAATAACATGAAAAACATGTATTTAGCGCAATGAGCCCCAGTCCACCTCTGCTGGCCGATAAGGTTCTTTCTCTAGAAGGAAATTATTAATTATTTGCCTGAAATCATTGTAGGGTTTATTTCTTATTTGTATTGGTATCTGGTTGAATTGTTTGATACCATCAATTATGAATGATTGTGAGTGGCTACCATGTATGGGTGTGACAATGTTGTGTGCAAATCTTGTATTATAAGTGTGGACTTCATTAAGGTGGGGTAGTTTGTGTGATATCTTATGGATAGCACACACCAGTTCAAGTAAGTGTAATGCTGAAAAAGTGAGAATGGAGTTTTCTTTAAATAAACCCCTGCAAGATGTGTTGTAGTCTAGGCCAAATACAATCCGGAGTGCTCTTTTTTGAAGAACAAACATTTCCTCTCTGTAACCAGTATTTGTGCTCCCCCAAAATTGGATCCCATACCTTATTAGACTCTGAAAGTGTGCATTGAAGGTTAGTAGGGCTAAGTTTGTGTTTGTTTTACTTTTGACTGATCTAATTAGAAATATTGATGAGTTAAGTTTGGATTTTAGGTGGTTGATATGAGTTGTCCAGTCAAGATTCTTATTGATGTATAGGCCCAGGAATTTAGTCGTTTCAGCATGATGTAATTCTAAATTGTTTTCTATTTGAATTGGACTAACATTATGGTTTTTTCTTGCAGGATCAAAATGTATATAGATAGATTTTTGAACATTCATGGCCAAGTTGATGTCTCTGAACCAGTGAACAAGTTCTTTGACAGATTTTGCTGCTCGATCTCTTAGATCAGCAAAATCTGAAGAAGTTAGGAGATACAAGATTAATAATTAAAATAATTAAAATCTGAAGAAGTAATTAAAATCTGAAGAAGTTAGGAGATACTGTGCTGTCTGGGAGATACAAGATCTATTAAAGATAAAGAGCTAGTTATTTGAGTTATTATGCCACCAGCCTCCGTGGCGTAATAGTTGCGACTACTGCCCGTAGTCCAGAGGTCTCGAGTTCGACTCCCGGTTGAGGCAGACTTTTCGAAGAAAATTCTGTCCCTTCCAAACATGTGAGGCTGGCACTTCCGGCCCTACCCAGGCTGGGTGAGGTTAATGTGGGTAGCTGGTACGATTCCTAGCGAATGGAGGGTAAAACCCCCGTCCTGACTATCTCAAATCAGGACGTTAAAACTGAATAGAATCAACTGGTCACAATAGATCTAATTAGGTCGCAGTGTTCATTGTAAGGGTTTCACTGAAAACCCTGCAACCAGGTCGGATAATAATAATGTCACAATATTATGAGAATTAATGCTAATGCATCATATCTCCAGCCAACCATCACATTCAAATATTAATCTCGTAATGCCGCCACTGTTCGTTGCCCACTCTACAACTACCCCAACTGTCGTCACAAGGCTAGAGTAGGATCTGACATCCAAAATACAGGGCCGAAAAAATCCGACTTCGTCGGGATTCGAACCCGGGTTACCTGGAGTGCAAGCTGATCATGCTACCACTAGGCTAAGGTGACTACAGACAAGTTCTAATGTAGACCCTTGTATACCACAAGTCCTAATAAGCGTACAACAGAGTAATAATAATAATAATATCGCCTTATTTATACTGCCCGATTAAGACTATTAAAGTCCGATTATTCCAGCAGTAAGCTCAAGACATATTATTATGTGGTAAAAATCCCAAATGGGAAGATAACTTGTCATGTCCCGGCTGGGTTTCGAACCCGCGACATCTTGAATCTCTGGATTCACAGAGTGCCGCCTTTACCACTAAGCTACCGGGACAGAGTACTCACATGGCTTTGGTCCCCGTTTGACTCTTGTGATGGTACAGGTAGAGGTATCTCAGGGAGGTCTTGGCATCAGTGAGGTACTCAGAGCTCTTGGCAGGATAGGACTCGAGCTGATCCACTGTGAAGGAGGTGAGGTCCCGCAGTCCTGAGAAGAGGAGACGCTTGGCCTCCTGCCTCTGCACGCCACACACGTTGCCCAGGCTGAGGATAGCGCGCAGGGTGGGGGTCACCTGAGTCTCGTAGATACCTGGAGAAGTTTTGAAAATAATAATAATAATAATTTCGTGTCCGTGAGATAGGTATAGATACCTAAATCACGGTGGTGAGAGGATTATATGGACGCCCAGATCCAATGTCTAGGCTCCTTTCATGTTTTAAAAGTTTTGAAAAGTTATCATATTTGTGTTAATCACTTACGTGATATTACAACTACTCGCTTTACTAAATCCACGCTGAAAGCGTGACTTGAACCACCGACCTCCAGGTTACAAGTCCATCGCCTTATCGTTCAAGCTACTGAGGTCGGTTGTTGTTGCTGGAGAAGTTAATCAGGGACAAATAAGAAAATAAATATGAGGCGATGCCCAAACACGATTTCAGAACCTTCCAGATCCGTGAGGTAGAACAGTTATGACTACTGCCCGTAGTACAGAGTTCCTGAGTTTGATCCCGGTTGGAGCAGAATTTTCTGACAAAAAATCTGTTCCCTCCGAACATGTGAGGCTGGTATTTCGAGACCAACCAAGGATGGGTGAGGTTACTGCGGTTAGCTGGTGCGATTCCTAACGAATAGAGGGTGAAACCCCGTCCTGACTATCTATCTCAAATCAAGACGATAAAACCAAATAGAATCAACTGGTGACAATAGATCTAATCAGGTCGCAGTTAGGGTTACACTGAAACCCCCGCAACCAGGTCACATAATAATAATAGGTAGAAAGTCGAAGACTTTCAAGTATTTGTTACTATGCAAAGAGGTTTTTCTTGGTAATTTAAACTAAAACAAAATTTGATTAAGGGTGGTATTATGCAAACGGCTTTCTCTTTAGAAAGTTCATTTTTTTTTTTTTGCTAAACGTCTCTTTATAATACTTGCATTGATCTTTATCAGATTACATGAGGGTATACAACAATACATATAAAGAAGATAATTCACCTTCAATATCAGGACTAGCTAAATCAGCCAGCAGGGCTTGACTATGTTGTCTGTACAGGGACTCAGACACCACGAACTGATACAGGTTGAGCGCAGGTCTGGCACGGGGCAGAACCTGAAAATAAATGATCAAGGAATAATTTAATATAAAAAAACATATTTTAAAAAGAACTCGAGAAATAACGTGACAAATAATAAAAGTTATCATATATGATAAACTAGCGGGCTGTCGCCCGCTGTGCGGGCCGAGGCATGGCCCGCAAAGCAAAAAATTCTTTTTCGCCAATGGCAGGTGTTGTAGTGGGAATTTCGAAAAATCCCGTCTTATTGCACATCTAGACTATAAGACAAAGCTACCTACTAAATTTCAGCTTCCTAGGACTTACCAGTTCGGAGAAACAGTGATGAATCAGTGAGTGAGTGAGTCAGTCAGTCAGTCAGTGAAACTCTCTTTTATAAGTATAGATAATAAAAAGTTGTTCTTTTCTTAGTAGCTTTTATCATTAGCTTAGGAAAAGAACCTTTGTAAAATTTCAAATTTGTTAGAAAATTTCTGCTACTGAAATGGTATGTTGGGTACCAAAAATTTATTTTTTAAAAAGGAGCTTGGTGCCTAACGTTTTGAAGCATGTTTTTTAATATCAAATTATGCTGCTGTAGGCCTAAACACTTACGCGGCCCGTGATGTTTTCTCGCCGGTAGAACAAATGAAGCAAACTCCAGCTTGTTCTAGTCCATTGGGATACAAAACCTCTTTAAAAGCATTGCGAATCCTTTAATAATATTTCAACTAAAAACATTCAGCTAGAGGTGGTTTACTTCGTGTGTACAGTCCCCCAGCCAGACTCGAAATTGAATCGGTGGTCGAGTGGTTAGGGCGCTGGTCTGCTAACCCAGGTAGCGTAGAGATCCGTTGGTTCGAATCCCACACAATGCATGAACTTATCCTCATTTATTTGAGACTTTGATCCCATATTAATGGCACCAAATCAACTACTAGATTAAGGGGCCTCTTTAGCCCTAACTGTGCACTTGTGCAGTATAAATTTATTAGATTGCTGTTAGTCAAGAATTTTAGTAATAATGCGAGACTTTCATTTGTCTTTAAACGAAGAATAATAGACTTTATTTAAACTCTTTGAATAGTACCTATTTAATACAGAAGCAATTTTAGTTCCTTAATGATATGTGGTTAAATGATGTCTGCTGCATTACATTACCTTGACACACTTGGTGTAGAGGGAGGTGGAAGCTGCATTACATTTTTTGTTTTGTTTTTTTTAAAAAATAGATGAGTGTTTCACAGCCTTTTTTGTTTCGCAGCCATGAAACAGGAGCTATTGTAGACGCTTGTGGTCTGTGTTGTAGCCTGACCATCCCGTAGTATGCCTCCCCTCTGATGGGCGAGAAGTGACACAATACTTCCCATTCAGGTGCTGGGTCAACACGAACGCACCGGAAGGTATCCCTTACAAACAACTGTAACCAAATTTTGAATACAAATTTTTACCGGGGGAATTTACAACCGGAAATACGAACCTTTCAAAAAACCGGGGGAATTTACATGTGTCCAAATTTTTGTCGGCGCGGGGGTTCGAACCCGGGACCTTCCGCATGGCAAGCGAGTGCTTAACCACTGAGCTATTACCTTGACACACTTGGTGTAGAGGGAGGTGGAAGACTCGGGGGCGGGGCGCGGGGTCCTCTGATTGACGTAGAAGATGCGAGGAACCCCGACCTTCACATTGTGGAGCTCGGAGCCAACCAGCGCCCAGCAGCGCAGGGTGCCGGGGTCAGAGGTTTCGGCCAGCTGGATGATCTCCAGGGGGAGTCCAGGAGACTCCGGTGCGTGCGCTGCAGGAAGTTACCTGGGGGAGGGGTGTTTCAATGAGGTTTAGTTTAAAAAAAAAAAAAGTTATTATATTTGCGTTAATAACAATCGCGATATCACGATTACTCTAACTCGCTTACTAAATTTTAGCTTTGTGTAAAATAATAAATAAATTATATTTATATTGCTAAAAGAGTAATAAAAAAAATACAATCTTATCTATATTGCTCAAAGATAACCTGTAGAACGAACTATTTCCGTGAACATTATTTTGCACGAAGAGGATTTTCTTATGTTAAACTTATGAAAAATAAAAATTTGAAAAAATATTCCGATAAAGTGTCAGGTTTGAGCTATTCTTGGATAAGAAGTGATGGTGGATCACATGGGGTGTCTACCAAAAACTTGATTGTGCGATCATTAACTATAAGAACAAACAATTGGAACGTTAGAAGTAGAAAAGTAAAAGGGACAGTAAATTCAAAGGGACTCTTTAGGTTAGGAGCACATTATGAAACAGGATTAGTTAAGCTGAGCCAGATACGCTATCAAGTCGGAGTTTCAACCAATCACGCCCGAGCCAAAAATAGCCCGAGTTTAGGGATAGTGTCCACTTAGATTAAATCTAATCCTGCTTTATATTTCTGCTTTTAGTCTCATTCTTGTTATCCTCCTAACAAGTTATCCTCCCAGATGGGATTTTTAACACATAATAATATGTTTTGGGCTTACTGCTGGAATAATGGGACTTTAATAGTATTATTCGGGCAGTATAATATTATTATTATTATTATTCTTGCAGGATAAACAGGATGTATTCATTTATTTTTCTCGTATGTTTTACTTGTATTTGTGTTGTTCTGTTTTTTCATACTATATGTGTATTAATTACTTTTTACCACCTGTGATATTACTTTTTAACATTATTTTATTTTAATCTTTGTATGTATTGACATTTTTACTGTTGACATTGTACATAGGGCTATTCCCGTAAATATACTCCCGTACACCGGGTATTTATTATTTATTATAATGTACTGAGACCGAGCATTACCTAGCCCGGTGGTGGACGCAGGCGCCTGGCTGTCTGTCCGGCTCCTCTTCTCCTGCAGGTTGCTTCTGTCCGCCCGGCGCTTCTGCTTCTGCCACTTCCACTTGGCCTGATGGTAGGCCACCCACTGGGCGAAGTCGTCAGAGTGGGGAGGCGGCCCCAGGGCCTCTAGCCACGAGCTCGCCTGCACAGCCACCGGGGAGGGCTCCCGCTTCCGCTTGCTCGTGGTGACCAGGGGGCCGGGGCCGGGAGGTCTGGGGCCCCGGGGGCGGCCCATGTCCTCTATGTCACCCAGGGGGGCGGGGTCGTCCACCTGCTCGCTATCGTTCTCCTTGTCTCCTGAGCCGCCAGAGGATTGCATCTGAGAATGTACAGAGATTAAGGTAAAACCACGTCGTGTTTTTTTTATTTTTATTTATTTACACTTTATTTTTTATACAATACATACAACAATAAATTAACAAAGATAAAAAAATTAACAATAGGTATTTACAAAATAAGATATAGAAGAAAAAAAAATATTTAAATTTAAATGTACAATGTATTGTAATCCGGGGTGAAGTTAATGCCTTAGGCATTCTCTGCCACTTAACCAATGTTTCACGCAAATTAAAGAAATAAAAACACTGAAACTATGATCTACTGACCCGGTTAGAGAGACCGTCAGAACAATTCGGCGTTGCACCAACAGTAACAACATAAGTTCGATTATTCATGGCTGGCTTTTGGACAGTAGGCAATAACTTTATATTTCATGTAATAAAAATCCAATTTTTATTCACATATATCTACTAATAAATAGGGTTTGTACTTCAGGAAAATCCTATTTGGTCTAGTTAGCTGACAGTCATATAAGTTGGAAAGATCTGGAAAAATAGAAAGCTTTACCAAAAAAGAAATTGACATGAGCGTGTTCTACAGATCAAGATGGAGAATATGTGTAGTACCCCCCAATACTCACCGGCGGAGGTTTATCCACGCGTTGAAACAGATCCGATATTTTCCTTTGCTTAAAGGTGTCATTCTTCTCCAACATTTTCTTATGCAGCCAGTCCGGGTGTTTGATGCGAGGCACCGGGTTCGATATCTGAAGAGACAAAATTGTAAAAGTTAACCTATGTCGTCTGGCTGGGGAACGAAACACAGGCTGTATACGAGCGAACTCCAGCTAGCAGGCAGATTAAAAAAAGACTTGAATTTGAGAAAAAGTCAAAGTGAGCGAAGCGACACAAACAAATCTACTCGTCATTATCAGCAATTATCCAAAGCGCTAAAATGACAAATAATAATATCGCCTTATTTATACTGCCCGAGTAAAACTACTAAAGTCCCATTATTCCAGCAGTAAGCCCAAGACATATTAATATGTGGTAAAACTCCCAAATGGGAAGATAACTTGTCATGTCCCGGTTGGGTTTCGAACCCACGACCTCTGGAAACTCTGGATTCACACAGTGCCGCCTTTACCACTGAGCTACCGGGACAAAGCAAATAATAAGAAATGAGGTATACCATACTTGAAATATCAACCTAACTCTAAAATGAATATTTATTTAATCAAGAGTAAACAAATTTTAAATAAAGTTTCATAGTTGGGTTAACTCATCATAGTAATTTTTTACCGTACTTGAGACTCGAACCACCGACCTCCAGGTTACGAGACTACTGAGGAAATGTATGTATGACCAGTATGACTACCATTTTTCATTAAAAGAAATATATTATAAACTTTATACAAAAATGACAATAAAACATCACTCCTCTCCTCTTCCCATTATAGCACCATCTTCACACTCAATCCTCTGATCCTCCGTCTCGCTCCTCTCACTCTCATGGACATGGCTCTTACTATTGATATCTTTACTTCTACTTGTAGTCTACTTTTACTTGTAGCCAGTAGAACACATTTTTTTCCATTTTGAATTGAATGGGCAGATTATTATTATACAACACTTTATTCGATATATATAAAACAAAAAAAAGGACTACCTACCTATGTTTGTTTGTCCGGAGTTGTTTAGCCAAAACGGTAAGAGATAGCGAAAAATGTCTCAGAATTGACACCCCCCCAAAACCATTATCGCTTTATCCAGAAAAATTATAAAAAGTTCAAAAAGGCATTGCTGTCCAACAGTACGGCCATGCCTTAGTAATTTTGAAATTTAGTCCCGTTGCAAAGCACGGGCAAACGGCTAGTTAGATATAAATGGACATTATGAACATACAAATAATAATTTTAAAAATGAAAAAAATATATACAATAAAAATGAAAAAGAATAGAAATTAAAAACATATATGTTCTAACTTACTTACTTACTTTCCGAGTCCGGGAAGTAAGTAAGTAAGTTAGAACATATATGTTTTTAATTTCTATTCTTTTTCATATGTTTTTAATTTCTATGTTCTAACTAAAGAGCGGGGTTATTGCCTATAGCAATCTCTTCCACCCAACAGATTAAACAATCCTGTGAATATTTACCCCTTGCATGGCGGCGGGTATGGTAATGATCTTCTGTATACTTCCACCTAGCCGCTCTATGTAATA
This sequence comes from Bactericera cockerelli, assembly GCA_024516035.1. Lineage (NCBI taxonomy): Eukaryota > Metazoa > Arthropoda > Insecta > Hemiptera > Triozidae > Bactericera > Bactericera cockerelli. The sequence continues at coordinate 38,462,682 of CM044958.1, forward strand.
GTTCCAGTCAAGCACCTGACGAATGTCCACATTGTTGATGGAATTGTCTTTCAGCCATTTCCTCAGGTAGTGCCGCTTCACTGAAGGTTCAGATTGGAAGATGGCAAGAGGAATAGCTCTGAAATAGTACGAGAAATTTTCGTCCAAGTTAAACAAGGGTTTCGTCGAAATAAATTTACTGACTTTTGTCAATCGCACTCGCGATTCAGATATCTAGAGAGAGATGAGCGCATCGTGTTGGTTGGTGAAAAAATATGAAATAATTATGAAATTATTTTCTTCCCTCTAAAGTTGTTGATAGCACATGATTGGAGTTACCATCTCACAGAACCAAGGAATTTTGGAAGGTCTTTCATTTTTTCTGTGAGGGTCTGGAATTCTTTGTCGGTAGATCTATGTCATGAGTCCTCCTTGGAAAGCTTCAAGGAAACTCATATAGAATTAGGAGAGTTAGATGGAAGTTGTCCGCCACAGTAAAGAAAACCAAAAAATGGTTAATATTATTGTGTGCATAAACCTGGATATTAGAGAACTCAAGGGACCTGAATTTTTTTGTCTTATTTTCAGGTTTCTCTTATAAAGAGGTTATTTTCCCTTATAAACAGGTAGATTTGACCTGAAAATTGTTTTCTTATATCCAGTTTTCTTGTGTCCAGGTTTCTCTTGTATCCAGTTCTCTTATATCGAGGTTTGACTGAATACTCATAGGTAGTTATGATTTGATTTACCTCTCAGTAACAGGCGCGCCCTCGGGTTTGCTACTGATGATATAGTTGCAGGCCAAGCCAGCATCCTTCACCATCTGATCTCCGAGGAATTCTGCCAAGCGCTTAGCAGTAGATATAGACGTGGACTTCTGAGCTCCGTAATCCGATAACTTCTTGGACATGGATTTCTTCTCCGAGATCAACTCAAACAGTTCACTGTCTGGCATGTTGCAAGCCTAGAAATCAATCACATGCAAGTTTAAAAAAAACTACTAGATTGGAATAAGATAGAAAACAGAATTGTGAGATGTAAGGCTGTTAGTGTAGTCCCTGCTAATTGAATAAGCCTTTTTATAGTCCCCACAGTTATAATATAAATTGATCAAATTACTTACTTTCCACTAATACCTTCCAGATAGTTCCAGTTGAGTTTGTAACTGTAGTCTTACAACTACAAAAAATAGTAATTCAAACGTTATGTACTCAATTAGCTACCTCAACTATGGAAATGGAATTAATAACAACATACCTATAGTAAAAGGAAAACTTTTCCTCCTTACCTAGTTCCAAGGTCTAAAGCTGAAACTGACAGATGGACTGTCCAAAATTACCATGTGCACTGGTAGTCAAGTGGTTAACGCGCTAGTCTGGTAATCCAGGTGGCGTAGGTATCCGTTGGTTCGAATCCCACCCAGTGCATGAATTTTTCCTCATTAATTTGAGTTTGTGACCACATAATAAGACTCTGAGGGTTAGGTGGTAGAAAATGCTTTAAGCATTAGCCTCACCTGGTGGTTACCTTCCACGAAAGAGTTAATTATAACATTATAAAGCTGCAACTTGTAGATGCACCCTACAAGACTCTGTGTTAAGCTCTGATATGATGGTTTACAATTACAGGACTCTGCGTTGAGCTCTGATATGATTGATTGATTACAATGACTCACCTTACTATAAAGCACATCCAGCCAGTAGTCAGCTATTTTGGACACAGCTTCATAGCACTTCTCTAGCGTGTCCCCCTTGAGGAACGCGTCGAATACAGAGGATTGGAAATTCTTCACCAGTTGCAACTCTCCTCTCCTTTTCACTTCGAACCTGTGGTAAAGTATGAAAGTTATAGGGTGTAATTAAATGAACACTCTAAATTTCCCCAAACCTACATAAGTTCACCGTTGATTTCATGAGGCTTGTTATCCACTTGTTTCTGTCGAGGGCTTGCTCCCTAATCCACTCCTTCTCTCTGGCGTGCGATCCAACACATCGGAAGACGGATAAATAGAGAGGATTTGTGTAAGGAAAAACATCCTGCAGTAAAACACCGCTACAACCTACAAGAGTAAATATGTCCCATTCATCATAACACGCAATTTCAAAACTTATGAAACAGAGCATACTTAAAAAACGCCTTTCAGAGTTTCGGAGTGAATTCATTTGAATACTTGGTTGAGCAGAATCTATATACAGGGTGATTCAGAAAAGTACCGTCAAACGTTAACCACATATTCTATGGGCTAGTTAAGGAGGGGTCAACTCTATAAAAGAAAGTGCGCAAATGCCTCCTAACGGAGGTACACGCCCTTAAGGTGTTTTTAAACAATCGAAATTTTCATTTTACGGCTTACCTATTTGGGATATCGCAATGTGGTAAAAAAATCACTCTCAATACTAGATAGCACCTTTCTTTTGGCACAAAATTTAACACCATTCCAATGTCAAGGGCGGTCTCAGGAGGGTCAGATGGTAGAAAAAAGGTTCTAACTTTTTATTCGTTGCTTGTAATTGAATTTGGTTTTCACCCTATTAAAACGTCTGTCATTGTCTACAAAAATGTTCTGAATAATTTTTTTCTCAAACCAACACAAACTCTTGAAAATTGAAATTGAAAATTTTAAAACCGCATTAAGTTTTGAAACCTATGCAACTAGCATACAATTTTAGAACAAGAATTTTCAGCCAATTCATTATATAGCAAAGTTATACACCTGGAATATTTGAACGTGTTCGTCAATCTTTTCGAAGGCGTATGGAGGTCTGCATTGAAGCCAGAGGAGCCCATGTGGAACATTTGCTGTAAATCTTATTTCGGCTTAAGCCCCTCAATTTCGATTTTCAAGCGTTTGTGTTGGTTTGAGAAAAAAATTATTCAGAACATTTTTGTAGACAATGACAGACGTTTTAATAGGGTGAAAACCAAATTCAATTACAAGCAACGACTAAAAAGTTAGAACCTTTTTTCTACCATCTGACCCTCCTGAGACCGCCCCTGACATTGGAATGGTGTTAAATTTTGCGCCAAAAGAAAGGTGCTATCTAGTATTGAGAGTGATTTTTTTACCACATTGCGATATCCCAAATAGGTAAGCCGTAAAATGAAAATTTCGATTGTTTAAAAACACCTTAAGGGGCGTGTACCTCCGTTAGGAGGCATTTGCGCACTTTCTTTTATAGAGTTGACCCCTCCTTAACTAGCCCATAGAATATGTGGTTAACGTTTGACGGTACTTTTCTGAATCACCCTGTATATAAATGCAAAAGTTAACACTCAGTCACTCATTCATCTCGATTTCTCAGCACTGGTAAGTGCTAGGAGGCTGAAATTTGGCATGTAGGTCACTTTTAGGTCTAAGATGCGCACTAAGAAAGGATTTTGAAATATTCCCACTGGGGCGCCCGCCGCGGGGGAAAAGGGGCGCATTTTACATACACCAGGTCCCTCACCCTTTCAGTTCAGCTAGACTCCCGTCGAAGTTGAACACAGCGTAGCGCTTCTTCAGTTTCTTGCCCTCCTCCTTGGCTGCGGGCAGTACCATGGCGAGGTAGGGCCCGTCTACCTCGAAGAAGATGGAGTTCTCCGAATGGCGCTCGTACCTGAGAGAGGCAGGGTCCACCAGAGTGTGGTACTGGTCGTTGGAGAAGTATTGCTGAAAATATTAAAAATACAATTTTATTTATTTACACTTTATTTTTTATACAATACATACAACAATAAATTATTAACAAAGATAAAAAATTAACAATAGATATTTACAAAATAAGATATAGAAAAAAAATAATAAATTTAAATGTACAATGTATTGTAATCCGGGGCGAAGTTAATGCCTTAGGCATTCTCTGCCACTTAACCCCGGCTGAGACCGCGAGTTAATAATAATAATGTTTATTATGCATTCAATAACATCATGGTCTATCGTGTTCCTCTATAAGTACGGGGTGTACTTTTCAGGAATGCGATTATTAATGGTAACACGAGAGTGAGATTATTGATGGTAACACGAGAGTGCGATTATTAATGGTAACACGAGAGTGCGATTATTAATGGTAACACGAGAGTGAGATTATTAATGGTAACACGAGAGTGGGATTATAATTAGCATGTTGTTGTTGTATCTAGCTTGGCTACAGCAGGGGGAGTGATAGTTCCCAGCTAACGTAGCTTAAAAAGTTGACTCATCCTGAACCACATATTTCTATGTGCAATCAACCATCCTGAGAACTTGGGCTTATTCTTTATTTAGCGCTTAATAAACTGCAAACTAGCCTGGCTTGTTAGGGTTGGCTAGTCCAATCTTCGTTGATAGTCCTCTAGCGAGGCATTAGTTTGTTATGTTATGTTAGTTTTTGTTGTGTAAGTCATATTTGTGTTAATCACAATCGTGATGTCACAATTACTCAAACTCGCTTTACTAAATTCTTGCTTAACTTGGGACTTGAACTACCGACCTCCAGGTTACAAGTCCGCCGCCTTATCGATCAAGCTACTGGGGTCGGTCTATCGAAGACTATAAACTATAGCAATGTCATATTCTGCTAAAACTAAGCTCTCTTCTAGACAAGCGTGCACAGTTGCACACATTACCTTGACCATGGAATTGAGCACAGCGTTGGGATAGGATATGGTGACCTGGGACTTCTTGGGATGGGTGGACTTGACTGTATAGTTCTCAGGGAACGAGGCGGGCAGCACACACCAGATACCATCCGTGTCCAGCTCTAGAGGTCTGCCTACCTGAGATAAGGAAAATATTATTAGGTTGGAATTTATAGATAAATATATTTTGCGTCATTAGTTATAATATCACAAAATTAGTGAGTAGAACAGGATTAGAGGAAATGCGACCTTGTTTAAGTAACTCGTTTAGTTTCATTTTTGACAATTAGGTTTAGTTTCATAATCGACACATTTTTAGTTTTGGAAACAATCTTTACGTTAACATAGATGTTCTTTCCACTATAAGAAAAGAAAGAAAAAACATGTTGTTAAGTCGCGGTCGTCGCGTCGGTATATTCTTTTACATGAGTGTAAAATTGGTTAATTTTTTTTTTTTTTTTTCTCTCTCTCTCAACAGGGGTTTTTTTTTTATCAGTTAGATATGCCAAAAAGTACCAGATTCATTCTTTTTAAAATTATTTTGAATACTATTGGCGCACAAACCTGTTCGATTATTTCACGAGCCTTGGTAATAATGTTAGCTCCGGTGTAACAGGTTATGCCTGCCATCTCCATGCTGTGCCATCGAGCCCTGAAAAAGGACACAGAGAGTTAAACTTTTTCACACAAACCACGCGTAGTCTATTTTTCTTTGATATACTCGTATAGATATTTTTAACAAGATGTCAACAAATTAATTCATAGATCTATATTATTACTAAAGAGTATATAATATTATTGGTGCATAGTTCAAAAGTAGAAAAAAAAAAAAAAATGCTTACCCCTTTCGCATGACGTATCCATAGAAAGAGTTCAGAATACACTTGTGGGCAAGTTGCAGTGAATCGTACAAAACTTCTTTGTTTTTCGCCGATTTTATTTCAGTTGCATCTCCTTTGGCAACAGCCTCACTCACTTCTTTCTTCGCTAGCTGTAGAAAAATAAAACAATATTACATGTATCTATGATTTTTTATTTTGTTTTTTTGTGGTTGAAGGTCTAAAAGTTATCATATTTGTGTCAATCGACTATACGTGATATCACATCTAATCAAACTCGCTTTATTTAATTTACCACCAGACTTGAACCACCGACCTCCAGGTTATAAGTATAAGTCCGCCGCCTTATCGATCAAGCTACTGAGGTCGGCTGAACGTCTGTTTAACATCTAGATCATTCGAGACGGGGATTTAACTCTCTATTCGGTGGAAACTCACGATCCAACTACCCATGTAACCTCACCGAACCTGGGTGGTGCCGGCTTAAGACAGCATCATGAGGATTATTATTATTATTATTACTGTTAATTTACACTTTATTAGATATAAATGGACATAATGTACAATGTAAATAATTATTTAAACAATGAAAAAAAATGAAAACAATATATACAATAAAATGAAAAAGAATAGAAAAATATATAAAAACATATGTCCTAACTAAAGGGCGAGGTTATTGCCTATGACGATCTCTTCCACCCAACCCTTTGTTTCCATTTTGAGTTAGTAAAGGGAACTTCAGTGATCTGACGTGAACCTCAAACACACTGGCTCGATTCTTTAAATGAGAAAAAAAGAGGGGAGGGAGGGTATCCCCTTAAACAAAAAGGTATCTCTGATCTACTATCTCCGATATAGTAGTCTCGGAGATTGATACGATAGTGTCAAAAAAGAGTGCTCGGAAACACGTTTCTCTGGTAGTACTACGAGATAGTAGTAAGATTTCGCAAAGTTATCGGGACCCGATAACCTATCCCCATAACGATAAAGTCTCGAATTTGCGTCTCTGCGCATGACAAAAATTATCGGAGTTTGGTTATGGTTATCGGGATCCCCATAATTCGAGTGGATTATGGGGTTCTCTCTTCGTAAACGATAAAGAAATTTTTGACTCAAAATACCGCGTGATTTCAAAAAATATAAATATAGGTAATACTAAACCTCCGTACTCAGTTTTTTACATACAGTAGAATTAATTTTTACATTATTCTGATAAATTTAAGATTTTTTTGGCAAGTAGGTATTATTTTTTCTCTTTTATCTGCATTTTTTTTGTTTTATCTGTGTTAACAGTTTTTATATTCTGTGTAATTATGTCAATTGAAGAAGCACTTTTTTTCTGAATAAGATAGGTGAAATAAATGATGATGAATTGGACTTTGCCATAATGGATCATTTGGAAGATGCACAGTTAGGGTGGTTTTAAAAAATCAATGTCAGAATGTTTTATCTATCAACCCTACAAAGTGTGCAGTCTATCCAGATATTAAAATAAATTGCCGCTAGGCGCTCAAAGTTTGGAAAAATCGCGATTTTTGGCTGGTGAGCGAGGCTTCGGAGCCGTAACTCCGGAACGGCTCAGTATTTTGTCTTTAAGTTTATCTCAAATGAAAGCTTACATTGTTTTGACTATTTTATATTCTGGACACTTTTAAACTTCTTTTCTAAAAATAATTATGGTCAAAAACTTTTACTCTTTAGAAACTTTTAGTCCGAGCGAGCAAAATGGCACCTTTTCCCTCAAAAACGAGAGTAGGTATCATTTTTATATAATGCAACCCATGGCTAATATATGCCATTCTATTCTAACTGTTATTAAATGTTTTTGACCATAATTATTTTTAGAAAAGAAGTTTTATTTTTCTTTTAAGACTCTGGGGGCTGAGACTCCTAACAGGTAGACATGTAATGTAAATGGACATTTTCACTTCTCAAGATAGCAAAGAACTTCCTGGACCTTCTGGTTGCAAAAAAATGCGAGGCACCAGGGAATTTCTAACCATGAAGCTATCTCTGATTTTGGATCGGTGTGGGATGACTGACAGAAATGCCACTCGAGTACTAGAAGCAACGATGGAAGCGCTTGGACATAATCCTGACGATTCCTAGGGTATATTGCAAAGCGTGGTTTAATGCCCCTAAGGCCCAGCTGGCACCTATGCAAGACTTCAAAATGTTGCAAAGTCTCTTAAGGTGTAATTCCGATCCTAGCGACCGCGACCATTTTGCTGCTTAAAGTCGCTCCTACCAGTCGCGCGACCCGGTCGCGTGCTTTGGTAAGTATTAGAGTACGAGACTATTGATGAAGAAATAGCAGACAGAAGTTTGACCAAATTTTCAAACCACCTCTGCAATTTAAATGCAGAGACGGTTGGCCTGGCCTTCTTTGACGCCACGATTCCTGACGAAGAAAAATCCAGAATGGCAGAGAAGATACGCGCAGGCTCAGAGACAGAGAGTTCAGAGAATTCTAGGATCATAAATCCTAAACTGCAAAAACGTCAGCTGAAGGAGCTGGTTCAGGAAAGGCTCTCTGTTTTAATAAGCAAGGAGATACTGCATTTCTTTGAGCGTCTTCAAATCAACTCCGCTTTCCTTAAAGAACCCTCCATCAGCTGGCTAGATAATAGTAATTACAGAGAAGGTTTGGCAATAGTAAAATAATTAAAAGACACACACAACGCACAGACACCAGACAAACACACACACCACACTCTTTCTAGGACTCTCTTTTTCCCCCGCGGCTGGCGCCCCAGTTAGAATATAATAAAATTCTTTCGTATTGCCCATCTACAATATAAAATCAATACCAGTGCTGAGAAATCGAGATGAATGAGTGATTGACTGTTAACTTTGGCATTTATATATAGGTATAGATTTAAAGCAGAACATAGTTACCTACAAAAGTCGAAAAGAGAATGAATTGAAAATTTAGATTTCAAAAATATTTGTTTTGTTTGGATGAAAAGCTTTCTTAGAATATCCGGTAGAGGCGCTAGAGTTTTCGTTATCGGGTATCGTGATGATGCGAAATGTAAAAAAATCTTCTTCCTACGAGACACGAAACCGATAAACTTATCGTTATGGGGATTGATTATCGGGACCCGATAAGTAAATGCGAAATGTCTCTAGTAAAAACAGCGTGCTCGGAAACATCTTTCTCTGGGAGTACTGCGGGAATGGATTGAAACACTCCCGGAGAACGTTTAACCAACTTACTCGGAACCTATCTTGGATCTATTCCCGAGCTGATTCGGGACAAGATCCAAGCTAACTCGTCCCGAGTAAGTGTTCTCGGAACCTTCTCGGAACGAGATCCGGTACCCTGTGGCAACACCGCAATGTAAACATGGCAGTTGAAATTGAAAATAATGTTGAGCCCCATTGCGATCAAACCAAACTAAATTATGAATTAACTTTTTTTTTACTCTTTAACTTAAAAGTTTAAACAAGTGAATGTAATTTTAATAGTACACACATTGAAATAATTATCAATGTTGGTACTTTTACCTACCTCTTGAGCTTATTCAAAAAACCAAAGTACCTACCTAAGTAAATCTAAATTTCATAATTTTATGTGAACTTTTTTCTTTCAGAATTTGTATTTCAAAAACTTTTACCTAATTCTGTTAATTTAATTACAAGAAATTAATATTACTTTGGTCCTGACAGAAGAAGCAGTGACAGGTAATGTGGATTTCATCATCAGTTTAATTTAAGACTGCTAAGCAGGGAGCACACCAATACAACATCTCACATCCTACACCATCTAAAAATCCTGTATAGCATGTACATTTTACATGATTTTGCACCCACACACCTTACATGTGATATCAAACATCTTCCAACCAAGACAGTTTTCACCTGCCTTGGTAGTCAAGTGATAAAGACACTTGCTTCTTGACCCCAGATGGCAAGTTTTTTTCCCACCTAAAGCAGTTGGGTTTCTCCTTTCTAGTCTTTGTCTATCCTTCTCTCTTCAATTTCCAGGACAATAAGACCAGTATGGTTCCCTTTGTAAAACCTCTTTCAAAAAAGCAACATTTTGTTTCAGTTGTTTTTTCTTTCTTTTCAAATTTCTCTGTTCATTTTACTTTGGAAGAGAGAAGAAAGAGATGATTTGACCAATGAAAAATAAATGCACCCAAAAAAATAGTCTGAACCCATAAAATATTCAAAACTAAACACTGAAATCAGACAATCAAAATTTTTGCTTGAAAAGCAAACATATTGTAGTGTTTGTATTTAAAGTGTTGGATATGTGTGGTCTCCCATCAGTTCATGCAGTAAGCTAAGAGCTTCAGTCAATGTTGGATGGTGTGCTCCCAGCTTAATTTGTAAAATAAAAGTGTTATTATGTCAATACATCATTGTGTTCATGGTTAAAAGAAATTAATTATAGAGTCCAAACCTTTACTGAAACTATTACTCTTGTCAAAAGCTATTTGGTAAAGGTTTAGATTACCTACCTATTACTTTAGATACCTATTTTTTAATATATCAAATAAGGAAACAATATTGAACAACTTTTCTTGATATCTTAGGCAATGCATGATTCTTTTATCTGCAAATTCTGTTTGTTTCAAAAATCTCTTCACAATTTGGAATCAGAAAGTAGGTTATTGTGTAAATCCTCAGAATTTTTCAAAGCAAAGTCCAAGGAAACTTGGTTTTTGTACATTCTACATATTTTTTTTTCTAATCTTGATGTTATTACTCTTCAATTGAAATGGTGGTAATTTTCACAAGAAATATAGGTAGCTACACACTACACAAGTAAATGGGAAATGTTGAAGTTTTCACTGCCTTATGTAGCTCTTTGGTTTAAGGTAATGAAAAAATCTTTTATGCAATTTTAACCCACATGGTTAGAAAAATATTGTGAACATAATTAAAAGAAAAAAACCTCCGGAACTTAAGAAGTACATTCTAAGTTTATACTTCTATATTACAGTATTATGGAAAGACGCAAAGGATGTGAAACCCTCAGTTTAAGGCAACAAAGAAGCAAAGAGCTGCTGCTGAAACAAGAGTTGTAGAATAACAATGAATAACAATGTTGTGGAAGGAATGTCTAGGGCAGGGAGTCTCAATAAAGTCCCGTTCAAGAAATTCTCGAACATAAACCATGTTATTGCTGGTAAGTTCGGTATCACATTTTATTTCTGAAAATATTTTTCATAATACATAGGAACTATTTTTTCATTTACATCTACACACTACGGAATCAAGGAAACCGTTTCAGAGGCAATTACTGATGTAGGCAACTGATCTAGGAATAATAAATTATTCCAAAATCTGAGGTTTTTTGTTTGTGTTTAAGTTATCATAATATTAAATCATAATATTTATTATAAGGGATTTAAAGATCAATCAAGAAGATGATTGAAATGATGAACAATTAAGTAACTGATCTGACTGAAAAGTCAATGTTAGTAACTCTATATTAATAATAAAAAAATATGCAAACAAATTCATTATAGATGTTTATAAAAAAAAGTTGTTTAGTCCAACATTAAAAGATAGAATGTCTTTTCATTGACAATGCTTAAAATAAATTGAATATGACACTTAGAAAATGGTAACTCACAAGCTATTTTGCTAGTGTTAGAGCATTTTACCAGCAGGCAAAACTGATCGTTTGTGCTGAAATATGATTTTATTTTTATTTAAATCCATCTCTATCCTATCCTTTCGTTCTACATACCTAATTTATAACTATCCACAGAATGGTTCTTGTAATTGCTCAGGTCAAATTAAAAAATATTATAAAAAAATGGGTTGTGTTCAAACCTCATTTATGGGAATATTTTCATGTTTTAATGGCACAGCAAAACTTGCAGGCACTATAACTTTATTAAATATATGTATGTATGTACGAATTTCTTTGTGGTGAAGCACAAGGCCTCTTCACAATTTTTGTGGGTAGCGCAGCATTACTAAGAGCCTCCTTTACATTTCGAATTATTCTATTACATTAATTTCTTTTTACTCTGGTAATGCCGCCACTGGTCGTTACTCATACAAGTAACTACTCATTTTTCCTCACGAGGTATGAGTGGACCCCGAACATCCAAGTACAGAGCAGAAAAATTCCTGCCCCGCTGGGGATCGAACCCAGGTCACCGTGGGTTCGATTATTAAATAAATATATAGATACAAGCATAGACATATACCAACCATATTCAATGTTTTATTATTTTTTTCTTTCAGATGTGTGCATGTCCATCCAAGGACATAATAGAGAAGACATCGTCAAGATTATCAAAAACTGGCTTAAAACTTGTCAAGAAGAAACTAGTCTGCTGTGACTAAAGATAGAGATACTTTTAAGATGTGATACTTTTATTTTCATGTCAATTTTTTTTCTAATGTTTCTAAATTGATTGCATAAATATATTGATACCTTAGGTTCCTTGGGTCAAATAAGCATGGATTATCTCTATCAAGTAGGGGTCAGAAATGGACCCTAACTGAGTTAGAACCAACTTAAACTCGAAAAATTAATATTAAAAATTGGATTCGTATCCAATGTCCTATACATATGTCCTAACTAAAGGGCGGGGTTATTGGTTATTGCCTGTGGCAATCTCTTTATTCCAATTGTTCCTAGTCTCTTATTGGGATTTTTCATTCTTTAAGGTGTATTCTTCTTTTTTTTTGTTTTGTTCTTGATTATTTTATTTTATATTTCACAATAAAAAAAATGTTCTATTATAAAAATGTGTCGTATTATTTTTAGGTGGTTTTACAGCTAAAATTCCCAGGGTATTTAAAACGGTCTGTGGTCCAGAAGAGACAGTTCCGAGAAGTATCGGAGACAGTCCCCGAGAATGTTCTCGGAGACGGTTCCGAGAAGGCTCGGAGACAGTCCCCGAGAAGGCTCGGAGACAGTTCCGAGAAGGCTCGGAGACAGTTCCGAGAAGGCTCGGAGACAGTTCCGAGAAGGCTCGGAGACAGTTCCGAGAAGGCTCGGAGACAGTCCCCGAGAATGGTCTCGGAGACAGTTCCCGAGACAGATCTTGGAGCAATCTCGAGCACCAGCAATCGACGCTACGGTGCGGACGTAGACTGTCCCGCAGCAGTCTCCGAATGATCTCCTAGGTGTCTCCGATATCATTTTTTGGGATCCGAGACAGGACGATACAATCTCGTTCCTAGATCTCGGAGATGGTTCCGAGACTGTTTTTTGTTTAAGGGGATAATAGGTACTGGGTACCTAGATCAAATTTTGAAAGGTAAATTTGCTGTCTCTAATAAGCCCATGTTTTTTGTTACATCCTCTTTATACACATCCACACCTACATCACCAGCCAGATTTCACAGTTTTGTAGGAATTTAACTGTGTTCTCTAGTAATCATCATCATGGGGTGGCATCATCGTGAACGATGGTAACCAGACAGTGGAGGAATGACTCAACACTTCTACCACTGTCTTTACAAGGAGGCTAATCATTGACAAGAGCCCCCAGAACCAAGCCAATGCTGGTCTACTCCCTGTTTATAGTCCCCCAGACATCTCTAGTAATATAATAATAATAATAATACTCATTAGTGGAAGATAACCACCAGGCGAGGTTAGTGCTCAAAGCATTTTCTACCACCTAACCATCAGAGTCTTATTATTAAGTGGTCACAAACTCAAATTAATGAGGACAAATTCGTGCACTGGGTGGGATTGAACCAACGAATCCCTACGCTACAGCTGGATTACTAGACTAGCGCCTTAACCACTTGACTACCAGTGCACATTTCGTGCACTGGGTGGGATTCGAACCAACGGATCCCTACGCTACCTGGATTACCAGACTAGCGCGTTAACCACTGGACTACCAGTGCACAGTAATAATGTCCTCTATTAAATTATTTAACATGACCAGAACGCAAACCCCAACCTCTCGGCTCTCAGTCGCTCGGCTACTGAGAGTGGTTTTCATCTGACATGATCTCACCTTATTGAGTCCCTTGTACTCATATCGCCTGTCTCGGAAAGCCCTCACAGTGTCAACATAGAAACTGTTTTCCTTCTGGCATATAGTGGTCACTCGGGTCTCAATCCGGGTCACATGGGTTTTCCTGTAGGCTTTGCGACAATATTCAGAAAGACGTTTCTTCTCCACCTGTAGATAAGAGAAAAATGTTGCTCAGAACGTTATGAAACGTCCAGAAATATGAAAAATATTGAAATAGGAGCAAAGAAATATTTTTTTAAACAAAAACGAACACAATACTTCCTAAATTATTATATTAGAAACAACAAAAAAATGTAGCATCTGGGATTTGAACCCGGAATCTTCCACACAGTAAGCGAGGATCTGACCAGTGAGCATCGTGCGCTCATAAAAATTTAAAGAGAAGTTTAAGGAGAAATGTTAAAGTACTTGGCTGGTGGTTAAGATATTAATTTTCAATTATAAATACAATGGAAGCATTTTGTGCAACGCTATGGTCTAATCAAGCCAACAAATAAATTGATATTAAATAAATTAAAAATCTTTAATTGACATCACATTTAAATTTAAAGTAGTGAAAAATTTTGGTAACAAAAATTAATAAATTAATGAAAAATCACGAGAAAATCAAAGGACAGTTTTCTGGAATGCTCCTTTCCACTCACGTATCGACACACCATGTGCAGTCTACTGTTATGACTGGAGCGACGCAACGGCGAAGAACAATTCATGTTCAATGTTCCACCAGTAAGATCGGTGAAGGTAAGCAACGTCTTCGGAGGTTCGAACTACGTGGGTGACTACTCACCGTTTTCTCGACGTGATGGAAAATCATATAATAATTAGTAGATGGAAAAAAAGAACAACAAGCTGGCCGCGCCACTTGAAGCACAAGGTTTGGTAGCTACTTTATTTATTTGTGCTTTTTACATTCTTTCAGGATATCTAATTTTAAAAAAATTGTACCACCTAGACAAACCCATTTTAGTTTGGTCGTTCTGTTCGGATTCACCGGATGGATCAGAAATTCTAGAAAAATTCAATTCTCTTGCTCCCGGTATACGCGTTGTCTCCGATCTAGACCTCGAATTATTAGGTTCCCCCATATTCATAAATGGCCAAGAAAAAATTGCTAAGCAAAAATTTGAAAAAATTTCCATCCTTGTTGAGCGTTTGGAAAAAATCCAAGCTCATTATGCTTATTTCTTGTTAAGGAATTGTATTGGTATTCCCAAATTAACCTACTTATTGCGTACAACGCCCCTATGGTGCTCGCCCATTCTGTTAGATAATATAGAGCTCATGATTAGATCATCCCTAGAAAAAAATTTAAACGTAGAACTTGAAAACTTACAATGAAAACAAGCTTGCCTTCCGATCACCAAAGGTGGTTTAGGTATCCCTAATGTTAAAGATTTGGTAATCCCTGCTTTCTTGGCCTCTGCATATGGCGTTGAAGGACTCGTATTTAGCATAATGCATATTCAGGATTACGAGTCTGAATTATGTATATGAAAGAGGCTTTGAGAGAGTGGGTTTCCATCAATCCTGAAATTCCATCAAAAGTTACACAACAAAGTGATTGGCAAGCAATTACCATCGATCGCATTATAACATCATTGCAATTTCCATCTGAGATTGAGAAACAAAGATTTCAAGTTCTACAAAATAATTTTTCAGGGGCTTGGCTCAGGGCTGTTCCCAGTCCGAATATCGGAAATTTTTTGGATATTCAATCAATGAGGGTATCTGTAGGGTTAAGGTTGGGCTGCAAATTGTGCCGACCACATAACTGCAATAGTTGTGGGAGTGAAGTAGATTGTTTTGGTCGCCACGGCCTAAGTTGCCGAAGTAGTGCGGGTAGATTTTCACGGCACAATGAAATCAATAAAATATTACAAAGATCCCTTGCTTCAGTTAACATTAGCTCACGTTTAGAACCGAATGGACTACTTCGAGAGGACGGAAAGAGGCCTGATGGTATCACGAACATTGCATGGGAGAGGGGAAGAAGTCTCGTGTGGGATGTGACCTGTGTAGACTCATTGGCCCCCTCACATTTACAAGCCAGCCTGGAACCAGGGTACCCCGGTGAATCAGCTGCAAGGAAGAAACATGCAAAATACGAGAGAATAAAAGAAAATCACTCGTTTCTTCCTTTTGCAGTAGAGACACTGGGACCATGGTGCCAGGAGGCTGTGCAGTTTTTGAATGTGCTGGGGTCAAGTTTACACAGGGCATCTGGAGAATCGCGCTCGCGTTCTTACCTCATTGAACGAATCTCTCTTTCAATTCAACGAGGTAATAGCGCGAGTGTGATGGGAACTCTCCCCTCTTCCATTGCATTGGAAGAAATTTTTTATCTGTAATATGTAAAAAATAAAAATACATTAATTCCAAAAAAAAAAAAAAACTTAGAGCTAGCCCAAAATTCTATGCTTCAAGTAGCGCAACTAGCTTGATGTACTATTTAACATAATCTACTTATTATTAGCTGAGTTTCCATCAAGTCCAGAAAAGGGGCGACTGAAATGCAATGGGCGGACCATGTGAGGTTAATATGGGTGGCTGGTTTGAGAGCTTCCAGTGAATTGAGAGGGAAACTCCTGTTTCGACTGACCTATGATGTTAAAGAGTCTCTCTAAAAAAAAAAAAAAAAAAATACATCATACATAAATACATAACGATATCCACATAAAAGCTGAAATTAGAGTGGTACACTAAAATATTTATTTATTGGAATATTGTCTATTATAATAAACAATTTATATTGAAATTAGTATGATATTTAATAATTTAATACTTTACATCCATCAGGAGTGAGGCTGCTGTAACTCCAAACCTACATATGCAGAAGAAATTCCAACTGACTATGAGCGACGATGAATCGGCAAGATAATGACTCTTGGGACAAAGGAGAAAATCAGGGATGAAATGGATCAGTTTCTTGGTGTGGGGGGCTTTCAAAGATAATCGCACCCCCTCAATAGTTGAACTCTTACTCTCAATTCCATCATTTTCTTTCTTTCTTACTGAATGACCTTAAAGTTCTGAATTTGAACGAAACTTAAAATTTTAAATTGTTTTTAAGTCACCATAAAATCAATTTATTTAATAGAAACTACGTGTTTGTATAGATAAAGCAATGAATTTTAATTTAAGGTAAGTTTAATGACATCTGATAGCTGTAATATTATATTTGAATAGCTATATAATTTCAAATTTGACAAACAGTTTACGAAAAAAATCAACATTACTTAACTAAATGTGTCCATGTACATAATGATACATAAAATGTAATATTTAATGAAAATTCATATACATAATTTAATGATGCCCGTTGAGATGCATCCAATTCTATGAGAGATACGGGTATAGCATACAAAGATTAGAGACAGTTCTATTTTCAATTAATTTTATTCTTTCAATTTTATTCTTTCTTTAATACATACTTACTTATTGATTTTCAGGACGAATACCAAAAGTGCCAAAATTATATGTGTCTAATCAAAATCTCCGAGTATCTTCAAAATCCCAAGTGTCACACTGCGTCAAAATTGTATGTTCTAATCAAAATCTCCAAGTATCTTCAAAATCCAAAGTGTTGCACTGAGTCAAAATTGTATGTTGTAATCAAAATCTCCAAGTATCTTCAAAATCCAAAGTGTTGCACTGCGTCAAAATTGTATGTTGTAATCAAAATCTCCAAGTATCTTCAAAATCCAAAGTGTTACACTGAGTCAAAATTGTATGTTGTAATCAAAATCTCCAAGTATCTTCAAAATCCAAAGTGTTGCACTGCGTCAAAATTGTATGTTGTAATCAAAATCTCCAAGTATCTTCAAAATCCAAAGTGTCATTCTGCGTCAAAATTGTATGTTGTAATCAAAATCTCCAAGTATCTTCAAAATCCAAAGTGTTGCACTGAGTCAAAATTGTATGTTGTAATCAAAATCTCCAAGTATCTTCAAAATCCAAAGTGTTGCACTGCGTCAAAATTGTATGTTGTAATCAAAATCTCCAAGTATCTTCAAAATCCAACGTGTTGCACTGCGTCAAAATTGTATGTTGTAATCAAAATCTCCAAGTATCTTCAAAATCCAAAGTGTTGCACTGCGTCAAAATTGTATGTTGTAATCAAAATCTCCAAGTATCTTCAAAATCCAAAGTGTTGCACTGCGTCAAAATTGTATGTTGTAATCAAAATCTCCAAGTATCTTCAAAATCCAAAGTGTTGCACTGAGTCAAAATTGTATGTTGTAATCAAAATCTCCAAGTATCTTCAAAATCCAAAGTGTTGCACTGAGTCAAAATTGTATGTTGTAATCAAAATCTCCAAGTATCTTCAAAATCCAAAGTGTTGCACTAAGTCAAAATTGTATGTTGTAATCAAAATCTCCAAGTATCTTCAAAATCCAAAGTGTTGCACTGAGTCAAAATTGTATGTTGTAATCAAAATCTCCAAGTATCTTCAAAATCCAAAGTGTTGCACTGAGTCAAAATTGTATGTTGTAATCAAAATCTCCAAGTATCTTCAAAATCCAAAGTGTCATTCTGCGTCAAAATTGTATGTTGTAATCAAAATCTCCAAGTATCTTCAAAATCCAAAGTGTCATTCTGCGTCAAAATTGTATGTTCTAAACAAAATCTTCAAGTATCTTCAAAATCCAAAGTGTCATTCTGCGTCAAAATTGTATGTTCTAATCAAAATCTCCAAGTATCTTCAAAATCCAAAGTGTCACATAGAGTCAAAATTGTCAGAAACATGAAAATGAAATAAGGTAAGATTTTTCATTCAAATATAGAAAAAATGCTCATTTTGATTTTTGGTGACTTAAATATAAAAAAAAAAATCATTATAAATAAGGTCATTCAGTATTATAACTATTTTTGGAAGAGATACCAACTAATGTGCTGTTAATTTCTGAAATAAAATTGTTCATCGTGTGAGGAGAAGAGTAAAATAAATTTACGTGTTCTTCATCTCGACATAGAGCAGGACTTGGTTCAATTTGTAGTGAGTTACCTGCGCATGTGCTGTTAATTTCTCAAACAAAATTGTTGATCGTGTGAGGAGAAGGAGTAAAATAAATTTTATGTGTTCTTGATCTCCACATAGAACAGGACTTGATTTATTTATTTAGAAACTCTTTATTAGCAGAACATATATACAGACAAACAATGGTAAAAATTAAATATAAAATTGACAGTATTAATAATATAAACAAGAAAAAAATAAATTATATACATATGTCCTAACTAAAGGGCGGGGTTATTGCCTATGGCAATCTCTTCCACCCAACCCTTGGTTCAATTGGTAATAAGTTACCTGCGCCTGTTCGTCGCGTGACAGAGCGTGGAATGGTCGATTGAGGCCTCCAGGGAAGCGGGGGGGAAACTTCTCAGTCTCCAGCTGCTGGGTGATGCGCTGGAACTCACTGCGGGAGGCTGGCACTGAGGGAATAAAAAATGTTTTCATATTAATTTGTGTTAATCACTTTCGTGATGTCACAACTACGATTCGCTGGAACTCACTGCGGGAAGCTGGCACTAAGAGAATAAAAAAAAATGTTTTCATATTTGTGTTTATCACTTTTGTGATGTCACAACGACGATTCGCTGGAACTCACTGCGGGAAGCTGGCACTAAGAGAATAAAAAAAAAATGTTTTCATATTTGTGTTTATCACTTTCGTGATGTTACAACTACTCAAATTCACAGCTTTACTAAATATTGGGACTTGAACCTCTGACACCTCCGATTACAAGTCCGCCGCCTGATTGATCAAGCTACTGAGGTAGAGATTAATGAGAAAACATTTCTGACTCATTTATACAGTCTAATCAGCTATCATATTAAATATGCCAAAAGTACTTTTCCTAAGTCCTACTTTTTATATAAAAAGTTATCATTGTGTCAATCACTTTTACTCAAACTTCGTTACTAAAATTTTGTTCAACTTGGGACTTGAACTATCAACCTTTAGATTAA